>CAAKHD010001485.1:1941-21328 GCA_901007705.1 Fistularia tabacaria | reverse complement strand
GGTGGGGGAGAGAACAATTGATAGGTGGGTGGCGTGTGGAGGGGGGGGGGGGGGGGGGGGGGGGGGGGGGGGCATACCGCTTGTGGCCGGTTCTTTCGCAGGAAGCTCTTCATGTCGCCTCCCGTCATCAGCTCCAGCAGGATGAAGCGCGGCAGCATGTTCAGGCTGACTCCGATGCAGCGGACGATGTTCTTGTGGCTGAACTTGCTGAGAACGCAGAGCCCCCGTTAGCGTGCCGTTACTTCTGTGTTCTAACAATGGAAGTTAACGTCTGCGATTTGCCTCTCTGCTTCCCAAATATCAGGAAAATGTCCAAGACAATTAGTGAAGTGTTCCTGCTCTCCGAGAAGAATGGGGCTCTCCGTCTCTGCCGCCCCAGAGCAACGTGGCTGCAACACCGTGGTCTCCTCAGACATGAATCACCCTGTTAGTGCTGGACGACAGGCCGCTGAGCCTCCCCCGAGGAGAACAACAATAAATCACTTGGAGGGAAATAATAGCGGGAGGAGCATAAAGAGTTGAGGGACTTCTGCCGGGCTCTAAGCTTCTCATGATGATGTCTGATGAACCCGAACGAGGGGAGACACAGGCCAGAGAAGAACAGGGCTCCACGTTAAGTGTGTGATTGTGGGTGTGAGGGACAGATGTGTTCTATGATCCATTCAGGATTGTGTCAGAGCGAAGCTCTTCAAATCAAGCTTCAGATCAGAGCTTCTGTTTTCAAACCGAGCTTCAGATTAGAGCTTTCGTCTTCAGACTGAGCTTCATATTGTAGCTACTGTCTTCAGACCGGGCTTTATGGTCAGAGCTACGGTCTTCAAACCAAGCTTCAGTCAGAGCTTCGATCCTCAGATGCCCCTTCAGAATCGGAGCTTATGTCAGAGGAGCTCAAAGCTGCCACAGCACCTGGTCATTGTGTTTGAAGGTCCTGAAGAGCTGAGCCCAGGACCACAGCGCAAGCTGCTGGGCCAACACGCCAGATCAACCAGGTCTTCCTCCCATCACATGACACTCCGTCTGTGGTGAAGATGTTTGTCATGGGGCTAGAGAAGAAGATAGTATTGAAAGACTCCGTGTGACTTGCAAACACTAAGGAGCTGCAATCACACAGAGAAGGAGGGTTTCTCCTGGATGGATGATCCGGGTGTGGAGGCCTAAGTACAGATGGACCTCAGGTGGACACTGATGAGCTCAGGTTTTCACTTCGTGGTTTCTTTCTGAAGCAGACTGAATGAAGCAACAAGTGACATATATTTGGCAAATTTAAGACTTACTAATTCCTACAAAGTCATCCTCTACCCCTCTGGGCTGCTCCCACAACCAATCACCTGCCACCATCTAAGCCACAGCCAATCACTTGCCTCCATCTAACCCTCAACTCTCACATCAACTGACTTCCTGTCCTCCTTCCCTCCATCCATAAACCTCCTCTCTGGTCTTCCTCTAGACCTCCTCCAACCTCAGCATCCTTCTACCCAGGTCTTCACCATCCCCCTGTCCATGTCCAAACCATCTCAGTGTGACTTCATCTTCAGAACATCTCCTCGCTCCAAAAAGGTACTTCCCCTAAATACTTAGAAGTCAATGTGAAAAATCCTCTGGCGATAAAAATAAATAGACATCAATGCAGTGGAGAAGGTCCCTTTGAAGGTCCTAATTAGATCATCCTCGTCTAGGACGACTCCGTGTTTCTGGTAATTATACGAGAGGCCATCGCGGGACAAAGTGGCGCATATAAAACACTTTAACGATGTCAGAACTTCTCCAGCGCATTGGCCCATCTGGCACCAGTTGTGTTTTCCTTCCAACGTGGAAGAAGCCGCTAAGCAGAGCCAGCTGCTCTGCCATCTCTTGAGGGCGCTCCAGACGAGCCTGCCGCTTCCCTCACAGCCTGGATGGGGTTATCAATGTGTGCGAGACGCAGCCGCTCACCTCATGATCAGCGCCTCCATGAGGAAATCCATCTCGTCCTGTTCGGAGCAGATTTCGGGAAGAGTCTGCGGAGTAGAGAGAGGACAGTTCGAGGTGAGAACATCAACCACACCTGTAAACCTGCGCAGTGGGTCCAGATCCAAGGACTCTGAGAAACAGTGATGCCAACTTCCTCCCTCAGAATAACAAAAACCTCAGAGCTGCAGGAAACCTTCTGGGTTTGAAGATATTTGGATGGAAGACTTGGACAAGGCTTGACTTTGGTGTCTCTCTCACAGCCAGTCAACTTGAACTCATTTGAAAGAACTGGGATATGTACATTCAGGTGCTTAACGCTGACGCCTCACAGCAACAAGGTCCCTGGTCTGATTCCCACCTTCCATGCTCTCCCCATTTCTCTGTTGGTTCCTCCCACACTCCAAACACATGCAGGAGGTTCACTGGAGACCCTACATTGACCAGACGTGTGAATGAGAGGGTGGATGATTGAATGTCTCAGCTGCTCCCTGTCAGCGGGTCTGAAGCGGCCTGACACTTTTTATTGATATCTCATAATGTTTAGGGTCCATTCTATGTGTCAGAAGAGGAGGAGAGGAGAAGGTGGAGGCTGTCATTGCAGGACTTTGTGTGTCACAGATCTGCAACTGTAATCAGAAGTGTTGTTCAGATTATATCTCCTGCATTACCAGACCTGTCTGTTTTGTGTGTGTGACATTTGGATCATTGCCCCCCCCGAAGATGACCCCTGGTGACCCTGTGTTCTTACATAACATTCAGACGTAAAGACCGAGCGCACAGGTCGGTGACTGACCTTTACAGCCACCTGCATGGGACTGTTGTCGCCGGTCATGCCGAGGACCCTCCCCTCATAGACCTCGCCGAAGGCGCCGTGGCCCAGAGCTCTGCAAGGAGCGGTTGGACGCGGGTCAATATCGGGCCGAGGACTGGCTGGCCCGCAGGCCCCACGCCAGGGCGGTCTCACCTGAGCAGCGTGATGTTTTTCCTTGGCACCTCCTTGAGTTCGCTGAGGGAGGACGCCTTCCCCGCGAAGCAGTAGTTTGGGTTGTAGTCGGTCATGATGGTGGAGGAGCGGATCTTGCTCAGCTTATACTCTGGACTCTGCAGGCGCCCCCTCACCGCGTGCAGGTCATTCTTCCAGCGGTACCACACTGCAGACACAGGCCGGACAGGAGCGGTGAATGTCTCTGTGCCCCGTGTCCAGGAAACGGTCAACCTCACTGAAATTAGGATCCCCGTCTTAGCTAATTCAGGAGCGGTAACACAAGGAGTGGTCAGGCGGCCAATGAGTGCTCCCGATGTTCGGCCGCTATTGCCAATCCGGCTGTTTTTTTTTTGTTTTTTTTTTTTTCCCAAAATCCATCCGCTCTCAAATGCGATATTTCTGGGACGTCTCCTTGGTTACTGCTCCTTGACCATCGGTGCCAGTGAGTTTGGACTCACCCGCTGTGGAGGCTGCCCTTGTCCCTGATGCAGGTTGGTAGTCTGCCAGGGAGGGGGGGCGTTGCGTGCAGGTAAGAGTTGCCGTCGAGCCATCGCCCGGTGCAGGTGCTAGGGTCTCGGGGGTTTGGGGTGAGGGGAGGTTGGACACGGGATGGACGGAAGGAAGAGCAGGAAGAGGAGGAAGAGGAGGAAGTGGAGGAGGGAGGAAGGTTTGGGGGGTTGGGGGAGGGCGGTGGAGGAGATGGGGCGCCCAGGGAACAGACTACCTCCCTGCATGGGGGAGAGCTCAGGTGAAGACACACCATTAACCTGGAGGGATTCAGTGTGTGTGTGTGTGTGTGTGTGTGTGTGTGTGTGTGTGTGTGCGTGCGTGCGTGTTTGTGCGCTTTGCAGAAGTGGCTGGTCACTAACACAACCCTGCTGCGTCAGTGAGGCCTGGGGAAGACACAGTGTCAGCGATCTCAGCTTCTCTGGCAGGCGTTAACCTGAGCGTTTCTTTCACTTGCCAGACGAAGAAGAGGAGGATGAAAGTTGTAAGAGCAAGATCCGAGCCCCCTCCCCTCCGCCCGAACCGAGTCAGCGCTTCCTCACAATGATAGGAATGTCCACGTCATCTGTGTGTGTGTACTTGATTTATTTCTTTAGGAGCATATTCACATGGTTACACAGCCGCGGAGCTTCTTGTCACCAGGGAGCAAAGCCAACTCCTGCCTGCTTGGAGGTGAGGAGCGTGTTGTCGTGGGGTGTGTGTATGTGTGTGTGTGTTTGTGTGTGTGCGTGTTTGTACTTAGCCCACGGCACAGGCTGATACTCCGGCTCCTTCTGCTCTAGAGGTAAAACCGACCAAACGACAGGCTGCACCTCAAGTCGCAGGAGGTGTGAGTTAACATGTAGGAACACATTGGAAGATGCCTCTGTGTGAGGGTGGGGTGGGGTGGGGTGGAGTGGAGGAGTCCAGAACAACACCGGGATCCATCTGCTGATGCTTCAGCCTGGATCTATTTTCAACCCCAAACCATATATCTGACTAATATTCAATAACACGTCTGGGAAACGTCTCCTGTTGTTTGTTTGTTTTTTCCCAAAGAACAACTGGTTTCTCCAAATTTCCTGAAAAGCCAGCGCGCCACGGACACGCCGTCTAAATGGCTTCCATGTGCAGGAATACAATAAAACAAATTTCTCAAGTGCTCTGGTGCATTTTTTTCACTGTTGTAATGAAACCATGGTGTTTTTCCAAAACAAATACGAATGTTCAAATGTGAGCAACCACATCCTGGAAACATCATCTGAAAGAGCCGCTCTGGTAGCCGCCATTGTTAATGTCAAGAAACCTGAATTTGACACTGCGGGAGGCCAAGCAGAGGAACGAGCGAGGAGCTCCGACAGACGCGCTGTCAGGGCGACCGACAAACACTGGAGCCCGGTGGTGACCGAGTTTGGACGGAGAAGAGGGCCGATGGTTTTCCGGGGCGGCGTCCGGCGGAGCGTCGGAGCCAAGCGGCGCTGAAACAGAGCAGGTGCCGGGGAGCATGAACGAATGGACGACTGGGCCGATCGGACACCCGCAGACGGCCACGATACTAAACTGATCCCTCATTGTCCTGGTTGGTTGAAAACCGATGCTTAGATAGATAGAACGTATATCTTCAGTTAAACACAAGGTATAGAGGAGTATATAAGTTAACACTGAATCGACTATAGCAGCTTTTTGAGTACGGGAAAAACGCAACATTACAACTATCAGCTAATGTTAGAGAAAAGTTATGCCTTTAAATAAATGGTGGTTATCTTCCCTCCCTCGGACTCCCGCATTCAAACTAACCACTATTTAGTCCCTAAATTCCTCCTATTCTTGTTTTTGTGCAAGAAAGACTGGCTCCTACTGGGTCGCATCCGCTCCCTGCTGCGGAGTGAGTGCAAACAAACCGGAGAGATAAACAGAAACCACAAGGAGGAGACGGTCCTCATCCGTCATCTGTCTCAGCTGCTGTCAGGTGGAGACGTCCTGACTGCTGAGAGCTCTGAAGACCTTCTCGAAAGTCCAGAAGTGAAAGATTGGATTAGCGCGGTGAGAGGAGCCGGATACGTCTGCCTTGGTCTGTGCCATCCCTCTGCCGCTGCACCAAATAAAGCATCCTAAAACAATGAAGCCGTGTCCTCCTGTCAGCTCGGCTCTCCGCCTGCTGTGTGCAGACCGTTTGTAGAGGAGGAGCGTGCCGGAGAATTGCTGAAGGAGTTCATGTTCTGCTGTCTACACATGTGAGCGGCTCTGGAGAACAATGATCCCTCCAGAGCCCCTGCCCCCGAGCAGACCAAAGCCTGGCACCGTGAAATCTGGAGGCCGGGCTCACAAGCGGTGGAAGGTGGAGGGTACGGATTGCACACAAAACTGGAAGAGTCTCTTACTGAGGATAACGGCAGCGCAGATCAGGGCGACGCCGCTCGCTGTGGTGGAGGTGACCACGGTCAGGATGAGGGTGGTAGACATCTGGCCCTGCGGGGAGGGGACCTGAGGAGCTGCTGAGAGAGGAGAAGGTCGCCGTGTTCACCGAGAAAGGAGCTGTGAAGGGGTCGGGAAGCTGCGGCGGAGAGCGTTACCCGCGGCTCCCACGCACGTCACGTTGTCGCCGGCCAAGACTTCGTCATCGTGGCAGAGGCACACGACCAGGTGGCCGTCCTCTTCCCGTCTGCAGCTCTGAGACTGACAGTGACTGCAGTTCAGCTGCACCTTGATCTCACATTCACCGTGACTCTCCATGGCTGGGTGGGAGGAGCGACGCACGCACACACACACACACACACACACACACACACACACACACACACACACACACACACACACACACACACAGGGGAGATATTTGAAAACCGTGTTTGTTTTTCAATGACCAGAAACCAAAACCAGCATTTCTGCGTCTGAATGGGAAATGTTCTCCTCTTTGATCGCACTTCCACACCTTTCCACACTAACACACTCCGATGGCGGCAGAGTGTTTCGTGATGCTGTCCGCTGCGTGACATAAATTAGACTCCAATAATCCGAGGGGCTCGAACCCAATCCCAGGAGTCATATATTTGCCCTGAAACTCAATTATAATCCTTTGAAGGTATTTTATGTCGCGGACGCGGCGACAACAGCGGGACAATGGTTGACTATGTGTGAGGCCGCGTAGGGGAAGTGGCGGCGTGAGGCTCTGAATTTGCGCGCCGCCTCCCTGCCCCCGCCAGGAAATGGAGAGAGGCACGTGGGCGGCAGCGACAGGAGGAGAACGCACGGGACGACAAACAGAGCCCACTGCGAAAGGTGCCGGCCCGACCTCAGGTCTCGTCGCTTACGGGCCCGCCAGACGTGAGTGTGTGTCTGTGTGTGTGTGTGTGTGTGTGTGTGTGTGTGTGTGTGTGTGTGTGTGTGTGTGTGTGTCAGTCTCACCTGCCAGGGGCTGCAGGTAGATCTCTCCCATCGGGTTGATGAACGAGATTCCATCCTGGCCGTCGGCTGTTGTGTCATCGGTCGCCGCGGCATCGCCTCCTGTCGCAAGGAGCAGGTTGTTAACCCCGACCCCAGGGAGGGGGATTGCTAGACATGAAGTGAGAAGAATCTAAATAACAGTTACCTCTGTAACCTCCACCGCCTCCACCAGCAGTGCAAGCACCGCCTCCGCCTCCGAACCCCCCAAAGGTGGACCAGCTCAGTTTGGACAGGGCCAGGGGGCAGGAGGAGCCTCCCTCCGCCCCCTCTACCAGGGACCCCCCGGCCCTCAAGTCTGGACTCGGGCTATCCCTCCAGCCTCCGCCTCCACCTTCCAGAAACAGACAGCGGAGAAGTTAACCCAAGGCGGCTCTCAGGTGAGGAGGGAGCCAATAGAAAGCCGCCCGTGTTGGATTGAAGAGGAAGCCGTGATCTCGGCATCTGACAGCCAAACGGTTCATTTTCAGAAGACGGATGAGATCAGTGTTCTGGATCCTCCGATTGGGGGATCCTCCATCCCAGTGGTTGAGAGACACACAATGAAATAAATACAATAAATTGTTTAAATGTGCGGTCCAGCACATCTGTGTGTGTGTTTGTGTGTGTTTGTGTGTGTGTGTGTGTTTGTGTGAGATACACTGCAGTCATTTCCGAATTCTGCGAGAAATCACGCTGTAAAACTACAGACAAACTCTGTCCTGGTCTGCTGGGGTAGCTGGAGGACGTGTTTGGACCTGCGGCTATCGGCCGAGGACCTGAGGGACCAGGACCAGGACCTTCCCAAGAACCCTGCAGGATCCTGGTCAGGTCTTTAAAGATGTCCAACTAAACCATGAACCATCCATTCGGCTCAGAACATCTGCAGTTTCCCAGTTTGACCTTAGACACTGAGATGACCTGTCATGTGATCTGCTAAATGTAATTTAACGGTGTGTGTGTGTGTGTGTGTGTGTGTGTGTGTATGTTTGTGTGTGTTGGTGTCCAAGGCGGGCTCTCTGCCACAATGTTTTTTACTTTCTACGCTCTACTAACAGGCGGTCATGTTGTTCTGAAGGTCGCCTGGGGTTTTTATGTAGCAAGATCCACTGAGACCTGAAGAAAGTTTGCATCTGATGTTCTGGCTTTCATAGGAAACCTCAGGGTGGGTGAGGAGCGCACTCGCGCAGAGGGTTCTGCAACTCAGCAAACTGTTTATCCTGCTCTTTCACAGCAGTTTGCAATTAATGGATCTGGCATAATAAACCCCTCACTTGCACTGCGTCCGCCCGTCCTCGTGCACATACAAGCACACGTCTGTGTCAATGTTCGTACGTCTTGGTTTAAACAGACCACAGCAGCAAGGCCGGCGAGGATGTAAACACCCCCCCCCCTACGCTGGGCTGAGAGGCAACATGTGGCGGCAGGACGTCGTCACCAAGAACTCATTTCTCATCCATGAACCTCAAGACCTTCGCTCACTCCTTCAGTCTGTACTCCACTCATCCTGCGCTCAGGGTTTTCACCCTGGACCAATCACAGGGCCGCATGTAGACACACAGCCATTCACCCGCTCATTCACATGTCGTACAGAGACAAAACACATTCTCATCTTTAAACAGAAAATAAACATGGCGGGGGAAGAGGCGGCAGGGGAAGCAGCGTGTTTGTGTTAATTTCCCTTTCATTATAGACAGTGTGAGTCTGCCGGGTGACGGATTGTGTCTCAGCGTGCCGGAGGCCACGTGCACGGCAGACAAGCCAACGTTCTCCTATTTTCTCCAGAGTGAGGCCTCGGCATTCGGCGTGCGTCGGCGGGAGTGCATGGAGTAGATTCTCACTCTGAAAGCATCACAGCTTGGACCACCCTCATGTCACTGAGGTTTGATACCATTTGTCTGAGAAAGCAGCAGACTGAAATGACATTAGCGGAGGAGGACGCTGGAAATGCACCGGCTAAAACAGAAAGCTGAATGCAGGTGGGTACATTTAAACACACCTGTGCGGCCCCGGGGCGTCACGGGCATAAGTACAAGAAACAACAGGCCAGGCCAGCCAGGAAAGCTGGACTGTATTTGGTTGCGTGAGCAATTAGCTGATTAGCAGCGACGTTCAGCTGGAGACACTGACATCTCCGGGACGTCTGGTCTTCATGCGTACCTCCTCTTCTCCCTGACTGATCGGTGGAATTATGCGCTGAGACGAGCAGCACTGGTGGGCGTGGAGGATGTGGATGTTCCAGCCGGCAGGAGCCGAGACCTCCCTGCCACGCATTAGCTGCCCTTAAAGGTCAAGACCCGCGAGGGAGCTGGGAATCCATTCCAGGGGATCTCGTTTGCCACGGGACAAACGCTTCCTGCAGTTTCACTAGATCTTCTGGACTAGCATGCCCATGGGTGCATCCAATTGATTTCCTCTCCTGACTCAGAGAAGGAGCAACAGGGATGGAAAAACACATCGGGTCGGCAGAGACTTGCCGCGGTCGGGATTATAGAGCTTCCTTTCAGGGAAACGCCGTGCTGCTCAACAGCCAATCATCTGATTCCATCTAACCCACAGCCAATCACCTGCCTCCATCTAACCCTGTCCTCTCACACCAGCTACCTTCCTGTCCTCCTCCCCTTCATCCAAAAACCTCCTGTCTAGTCTGTGCCTCCAGATTCCTGGCAGCTCCAGCCTCAGCGTCTTTCTACCCAGATTTTCACCATCCCTCCTCTGTCCATGTCCAGACCATCTCAGTGCAACTTTATCTCCAGAACATCTACCACGTGGTCAGTGGACTTGCTGCCACATCTAAAGCTTGATGCCTCCATCCGATGTGTGTGACGTCTCTTCCGGTACCTGCAGCTCCAGTTTGCCCGTTGACACTGAAGGCCAGTGTGCTGTTCTCCAACTGCTCCAGTGGAATCTGGTCCAGGCCGGTCTCCGGATCTTCCAGGTAGGCGTTCCCTCCTCCACCTGCTGCGATCAGCAAGGGCACCATCTCATCACCCTCCACCTGGCAACATGAAATCACCTGCTCTCAGAGCTTTTCCTCAACTGGATATCCACCCTCCTGGGTTTAGAGAACGTTCTCTAAACAGGATCCGGGAGGCTCGGCGAACATGTGAAGAATGAAAGCTGGCTGGATTAGGGAAAGGAGCCTCATGGGTTTGGGTACAATTCTTCAAAAATCAGGCACCGTGTTATCTGCCATCACCTTGAAGATGTAGGTTGCTCCTCCGCCGCCACCTCCACCTCCAGCCCACTCAGCGCCGCCCTCTCCTCTGGCGTCATCTTCAATCACTGAAGACTCCCCCAGGCAGATCTTCTTGGTTTGGGTGTTTCTCTGTACCAAAGGGACGGAAAACAGTCAGAGGCACAGAGAAGAGAAGACCTTCTCAGAGACACAAATCCACCGAGGAGGAATATTTCATCAAACTCCCGTTCCAGGCTGTCTTCTCCCCGGGAGGAGATATGGAGCACGCAGCTGGTTCTCAGCATACTCACCCCGGGGCACGCGTCCTCTCCTTGGTGACCCACCAGGATGTAGAGTATATCTCCTTTCTCCAGAGGAAACACAGCAGATATGAAGATCCCGTGGTTCCGTTTGTTGTGATTCTTGGCTCCTTTCCCCCCCGCCGCCCCGTAAGCCGAGATCCTGAGGAAGGTCAGACGTAAATGGGAGGTCAGGCGCTGTGACCGGAGATGTGGCTCTCCATCGGGCCGCGCTCCCAACACACACCGTATCAGGTCTTCAGTGGCACCTGGACTTGGTCTCTCTCTTTGAAGACGCTCCTCTTCTCGTTCCCGAGGGTCCTCAGTTCTACCAGACTGTGGCAGGTATACACCGGAGACACCCCACAGTCTGCTAGAACTGGAGAACGTTTTCAAGGAGAGAAACTAAGCTAAGGCAGGAGTTCTAGAGGAAACCCGAACTAACTCCTGCCCTGCCATTGCCCTGACAATAAGGTTGAATCTAATCGAATCTAACCTCCTGACCACTCATGGTCTCATCACCCCTTTGTTTTCTTTACACAAGTGGTGTTTTCCTTCTTTTCCAAAACTAATTCACATCTGGACATGCATTTAAGAGAAGCTAAACACCCACTGGTATCTGTTGGTGGCAGGGACCCTCCACATTTGGACCCCCTTCAGCGGCCCCTCCTTCCCCACCGTCACGTTGACGTTTTTGTTCCTGTAGGTGCTGTCACACTGGGCCTGGGTCGGCCCGTACGGACCGCTGGCGCCGCACGAGTTGAAAAACCAAGTCATGAGGGAGACCTCTGCAGGAATATAACCGGGGACCAAGACAGTGAGGGGCTGGCCCGGTCAGACAGATGCCAGGCGGTTCACGTGCGTCAACCCGTGGCTTCAGGAAAATAACTTATGAGTATTCGATTTCATTTATATCATTTTCGATGATTATTTAAAGAAAATGTCACTCTGAAATTTGAAGATTGCGCTGATCTTGTAACATTGCAATTTTGATGTCTTTCAAAGTAGCACACGACTTACCGGGCGTTTGCAGCCGTGACATGCAGACACGGCGCGCAGTTATATATTTTACATTGTTTAGTGAAAACGCTGTTTTTCATTGATAGCTGACTGCACACTCGGGCACACACAAGCAGACACCATCTTTGGTTTAACTTCAGCTTTTACTCTCCTAAATACGAGGAGGTCTCGAATAGACGACGAGTGTTTTATTTGAAAGTAACTTTCAACCCACCGTCTTTTTTTTTTTCTCCATGGTTCAATTCTGTTGCATGCAGAAACAGAATTTCATTTTCTCTGTGGATTTCAGAGTAGTTCTTTTTTTGTATATGTAGGACAAAGGTAAGAGCTGTTCAGAATTCACATCGCATCCGAAGCAAGAGCTGGAGATGCTACCTGAGGCCGACGGCTCCGGGAGGGGGCTCAGGAAATCCTTCAGGTCCACCATGGGCACGATGGAGTTAAGATCTGTGCAGAGGCAAAGACAAAAAAATATTTTAAAAATAAAACATTGAGAGAAAAGCAAAACAGTCGTATCTGAATGTCAAAGCAATTTCATGAAGCGAACCTCATATCAGTTGTTAAAGTCTCACCCAATAGGAAACAACCACATATCACTTTTATAACCGAGCTTCTCCACCATCATTCAATAGCAGCTGCGCTTGAATCGGACCGAACAGAAACAGATGGGGCCACATCTGCTGCTGGTTAATATTAATGGTCAAATTTGTCAGCTGTGTATCAACCATGGGAAAAGCTGAAATCCATCTCATACCATCTCAGAGGAGCGGAGAGGGCTTTCAGCGTCCTCTCTCGTCGCCTCGTGGGCATTATTTTAGATGTCTCCCTGTGAGGAGAACGAGTCAAGCGTCGCCAAATCGGCGATGCTTCCTCATTTGGACTTGCGTCCACGTTAATGAGAGGACCGGTGCTCTGCTCCACCTGGATGCAGGAGGACTTCCACCTGGGCAAATCCCACAGGGTCTCGAAATGGCTCCGGGAGGAAGCAGCACGCCAAGCCGTAGATTTCATCCAGTTTTGTAATGAATGACAGAGAACACCCTGCATAAAGCCGAAGATCACACCGCAAAGCTAACTTTTGTCTCTTTCCACACAAGTGTGATCACTTCCATGTTCTATTATCTCATCGACGTGCATGTGACACTTCATTGTAATCGTCTTGTTAATTCTTCGGTCGTGCCCGAAATATGTTGTGTGAGCTCACGTCTACTTTTTGTCTTTTTTTTTTCAATCCGGATTGAGAACATTCACCCTCAAAGTCCAAGACAAAACTCTGAGCTAAATGTCAAGACACTCCTGTCACGGGAACATGTGGTGGTACGAAGAAACAACAGAATGACGCTGCCGGAGGAATGCTGGCGGACGCTTTTACTGTCCTTTCGAGGCTGCGTGCACGCAATAAAACACCTCATTATTTACCCTTATGTCACATCCAATCCTTGAAATTGGCATCAAACGCACTGGCCGCAGCGAAAGACAGCAGTTATCAGTTAATCATCTGCCAGCCTTAGCGTGCAGGAGGAGTCCTAATTTGGTTCCATCAGGCATTTATCCGATATTTGTCGAGCAGTTAATGCATCACCACAGACACTGCATTTAAATGATTGCTTCTCCACACAAGAAAACCTCTAGTTTCCCAATGAATGGTATTTAGGCGGCCCTTGAAAAAGCACTCGAATAAAAGCCTGGCTTTGCTCTCCTCGGGGCTTGTCCTCCCGAGAAGTAACAACTTCACGAAAGCGGCAACCAGCTTCACAATCAGGCTCAGGAATCTGTTACCTGTGTTGAAGCATGCCGCGCTGATGGCAATGTCATCGAGGGCGACGTCAGCTGCCGAATCCTGTCCCCACACGGCCGACACCTTGACACGGAAGCTGGAGCGCAAAACATCACTTCAGTGTGGGACCCAAATTGCCCAAATTACAGTTCACTCTCGTCACAGCAGACCCTGTGTTTGAGCCACTCCCACTGATTGTTACGTTTGAGCGGACAATGAAGAAAGAGGTGAATAAGTTCTACAGGGATACAAAGACTGACTGTTTCTGCAGCGGTGTGTCGTGTACTCGTCGTTACCCGTGATGAAGGCCAGTCAGCTGTAGGATGACATCCTCCCAGTCGTCTCCGGACCGGCGGTTCCTCTCCCACACCAGGGGCGCTGAGCTGGTTCCATTTTCCTCGATTGCCACCAGCAAGGAGCCGTTAAAGTTTCCAAACAGATACAAAGAAAAGTGCATCTGCGCGGAGAGAGCACATGGTGAACCAGCAACTCCCCTCAGGGAAATTGACTCATTACAGAAAAGCAAGGTTTGAATTATGAACCTGACAGGCAGTGGAGGAGACCGGGGGCGGGAAAAAGGAGCTCTGAACGGACGCCTCTTGCACAGAACTGCTGTCTTTTACCTGTAGGAGCAGGAAGTGCCCTGGAGGAGGGGGACAAAGCCCAATGGGTCACTGGACGGCAGTGAGAGAATGTACACTTACACCTTTTGAAGTCATCCAGCAGTCATACAATACTGGACAAGAAAAATAGCACTGTGTTTCATTTTCAGATTTGGGTGGATTTTCCGCTCAACTGAAGGGGAAGCCAGGAGGCGGGAGCACTGATCTGGGATTTTTCTTTTCAGCCCCTTGGAGAGATTTGAAATGATGCTAAACAGGCATTGCTGTTGTGCTTACTTTGATGCCGCCTAAAGATAATAATCAGCTTCGGTGGACATACTTGTTGTCAAAGATTTCTAGAAGGTCATCACCATCTTGGGGACCATTGTAGACTGGGAGATGGATCCGTCATACTTGTTCTTTATCATTAAGCCATCATTCATGCATTGGAAACATATTGTAAAGCTAAATTCCCTTGACCCATATAAACCCTCATGGTCACCGGAGCCGTTTAGGTTTCGTGTCCGCGGAACCAAACATCCCAGCTGCCTTCTGCTCACAGTTCATCCAAGATGGGTTCAATGCAGTGGTCAGTCTTTCTTCTTAGAAATACTGACCCCTGTGAAATCAGGAACTTAAAAGGAAGCACCATTGATGCTAAATCTTGCCTATTGTCTGTCGTTTAACTAGGATAGGGCAGCTGTTTGATGCCTGTGGGTGAACTACAGCAGGATGGCTGTCTGCTTCATTTGGGGATAGTACGCTGATAGACGAGAAGGAAAATAGCGGCTGTTGAAACTTTGTGATGTTGATTTATTATTTCCTCACCACTAGACTCTTATATCTTGAGTATCACTAACATCACCAGGGTGAGTTACACTCCAAATAATAGCGGCTCACTTTCAGTATGAATATTGTTTCAATGAAACAGATGTGCTCTGGTGTTTCAAGAATGCGTCTTCAATGGAGTGAAACGGGAGTGTCTTTAGGGGCAAGTTTGTGTGGGGATGGGATTGTTTTGGGGCAGAAAAGACGGTGCCAGAGCGTCACTGAGAGCCAGAGGAAGCCTTGTTGCTAAGTAGACTGAGTGATATCATATGGTAGCTGCTCTTTGAAGCGTGCATTTCATCTACAGCTGGGTTTGAAAAGGAAAATCCTGTTTGAGACAAAATGGGTTCTACATGAAGGTATGAACACACACACACACACACACACACACACACACACACACACACACACACACACACACACACACACACACACGCTCAGCAGACCTGGAGTACTCTGCAGAGTGATGCCCTGCATGTCCTCTCTCTCCAGGAGCTGCTCGCCAGCCACCCTCCTCCATTCTGAGGGCTGCTTGGACACGGACCACCCACATGCGTCCTGGTCAAATGAACAGTAGGAGCCGAACGGAAGAGCACCTTTGGAGGGGAGGAGGAGGCAGACACAAACAAAGGTCACAGCTCATTCACCAACTCTCCACTTGGAGAGTTGAGTCCTCTCGGATATATTCCGCACTGAGGTGAAGATCAAGTTAAAGTCCTTGTAAAACTGCACTTTGCTTATTTCCTCACAGAAAGGCCCATCTTCAGAGGCAACTCGAGGATCACAATTCAGGTGGAAATTAAAGTAATTGCCGATTGAATAATCAGGATTCAGAGGGAAAGGAAGTGGCTGTTAGATGACATCCATCATGACACCACAGCAGAGAAGGGGAATAAATGCACTGCTGAAAAATGTCAATTGTAAAGGGTATGAGACCAGAATACGGAACTTGCATCAGTCGAGGATCGTGCCCAACTAAATGCCCAGGACCAAATGACCAAATTGTAACCCAGTTAACCTGTAATCCCTGCTGCATGGCCTTTGGGACCCACCCTGCAGTCCCAGTACTTCCAGCACGTCTGAGTAAGTCGGAGAAGCATTTAAAAGCAACAGTGTATCCGTCAAAGCAAACATAATACCAGATGAATATTCAGACTGAGCCGCAGGGTTCATGCCGGTCGGCCATTGGACAAATTAAATCCGGCCTGTGTTCGGGGCCCTCTCCCCGGGGTCCCCCTTTAACTTCTTTGACAGCCAGGGGACACAGATTTCATTGCTGGCTGGAGGTAGGTTGCTCCAGACTCAGGTTGGTATCATGCTTCCTCTATACATCAGTTATCGATGTTTTCCAAAGCACTTCATAAATCAAAACATGTAATCAAATCATGTGTTTTGTACTGGAACACCAGAGTTTGCGAGTACACAAGTAGCCCTTTGGAAGCTGAGGTTATTAAAGTTCTGCATCCCATGTGGACAGACAACACCAAACAACCTCTGTGTCCAGCATTGATAGTCCAATCTTGGCTTCGTCTAACCACTCAAATCTTTTGTGACCCTTCTTCATTATGGTGCTGGGTGACGTCATTAAGATACCACCTGTGCTTGCACCATGAACTTTGCACCGAAGCCGTGACCTGGTGTAAATGGAGTCTTTTTTCAGGACGGCCCTACACCTTCAATTGGTCCAGCCGCGTGTCATTAACAGACAATTACACCCACATTGAACAAATAATGAAAGAAAATGACATGTGTGCCGGGTCAAAACCCCTCAAGTGGCCGACTCCTCCCCATAGTGGGAAAACACGATAACTTGATTCACACCATTGGTCCGAGTGCCAGTGACCGAGGTCACCTTCCATTCTGGTATATCAGGTGGGCTTATCATAGAACTTAGCTGTGACGAGGTTTGACTCACTCTCTAACCAGGTGTCCGCCTCCCAAGCCCAGTCAACATAACAGCTAATGCTAACCATGAGCGTCACAAGGCTTCCATCCCAGTGGCTGGAGCACTTCCACGGGGAAAGCAGACAAGCACGGAGCGGCAGGCTGCCAAGAGCCCAGAGGAGGGAGGACAATCAGACAGCCTGATTAGGCCTCGGCAGATGGAGCCTCGTCATTTCCCCGCATATTCCAAGGGCAGTTTAAAAAAACCCCAGCAAGTTTCAGAGAACCTGAGTCCAACCGCAAAACAAAAGGGCGTGAAATTCAATCAGACCAACATTTCGCGAAGAACATACAACAGATGTTTTGGTTGGTTTTTTTTTTCAAAATCTTAATAAAAACCTTGAATGTGATATTTCGAGCACACACACCCCTCACCAAGCAAAAACCGCGGACAAATACAACAGCAAAGTGTGCGGCTAATGCAACTTTATCTCATAATAAATCTTATTATGCAAAGACAGGCTCCATATAGACTACACACTTTAAAATATGAAAGCAACTTCTCCATTTGTCTGCGGGCAAAGAGCTGGCCTGTGAGCATGAATTCCGGTGCCTCCAGTCAGCGACTGGATAAGTAATCAAGGTTTTACAACACAGATATTTATGGATTATAAACTGTCAGTTTTCCGTGGGGCTGCTTTGTGAGTCACGTCTAGCTGTCCACCCACAGTGGCAGGAGATAAAGCCCTCGTGCTCAGGACCATCATTAGCGGGCTGGAGATCCAGAGAGAAGAGTTCATCGAAGCAGGACTCACCGCAGAGGACGCCCTCGTCTTCACCGAAAGGACAGTTCGTTTGGAAATTACACACTAGGCTCGGGTCAATGCAGTATTCAGAGTCTCTGCAGAAGAAAGACTCCTCACAGTCCATGCCGGGGTTGATGAAGTCTTCATCTTCATCTGCACAGTCAAAAGAAATAAACACAGAGTTTCAACATGGACCCCCCAGAGTCTGTATGAACTAATGTCAGGAGATCTTCAGAAGGAGCTGGATCTGTGGACCGAATGTGGACCTTGGTTTCTCTACAGGAACAGGTGGACATTCTGAAGAGATGTGGCATTTAAACTTCTGTTTTCCAAATACCTCCAGCATTCTGATGTTGGCTCAGGGAATATAAACGATGAAGAGCGACAGCGCAGAAGAACTCTGTCGCAGAGAATTCCCGTCCACCCCTAACTACCTCTCCCGATTTGGAAGTAATTAACCTCCTCCACCTTCTTCATCTCCACTCCCTGTAGCCTCACCGTTCCACTTGGGTTTCTCTCATCCACAGACATACATTCTGTCTTGCTGCAGCTAACCTTGGTTTCTCTCCTTCCAAGACCATATCTCCATCTCTCTAGATTCTCTTGCACCAGCTCCCTGCTCCACATCTCCCTACTTCACATCAAAACGTCATCAGAAAACATCACCATAGTCCAGGGAGGTCACCGTCTCACCTCGGCCTGTCCATGAACACTGCAAACATGAGGGGGCTCGGAGCTGATCCCTGATGCACTTCCTTCACTGGGTAAAGTACCAGTGCAACCAAAGATCTGCTTCTCATCCAGCCGGATAAATATTGAATGTAGCAGTAAATGCCCCCATTGAGCGATTCCTGTGACTTCAAATGAGGAGTTCATTTGAATTTCTCCAGTCGGTGCTGCCGGGAGGCTGAGGGCCCCTGAGCTGACGGGTATGTCTGCAGCACGTGTCTGACTGATATGTGACTTTCTTCATGAAGAAAGCTACATCCTGGCAGTCATCTTCTGTGCATCCGCTGGCTGACTCTCGTATCCGTCCGTCCTCTCACCTCCCGCCGTCTTCTTTGCTTTTTACATTCACTCAACCTTTTGTCATTTGTTTTGGGTACCTTGCTTTTCAAATGCAGTGTTTCTTGGACGTCTGCTTTTCAACCCTGGAGCTTTGATTACATCAGCCCTCTTTGAACCAGATCCGCAATGTCTCCGAACATTGAGCAACGAAGCCTTGGTCCTTCACCAACTGTTTCGCGTTGGACGATTGTTAACAGAAACCCAGCAACAACCCACGGGTGAATCACTTCCCACCGGGAAGCCAATCCATCTTCTCAGTGATAGGCGCTTTTATTCAACTGGGATTACAGGCTCTGGGAATTCACCGAAGATTCATTGAAGGACATCCTCATTTACGTAAACCTACTGATATTTCCTTCTGGAAAGCTCTGACTCCCACAGCACCTTCTTCTCTCGCTCATCTAACCGCTCGGTGATGTCAATACTCAATGAACATTGATTCACCTCCCTGCGGGACTCCGTTCTACCTTCACCAGATCTACTGAGGACCTCCGTCAGATCTCACACAGGAGTCTCTGAGGCGACTCTCAGCCTCCAGGTACCTTCTCCCTGAGGCCTCACAGCCTTGGACTTGGTTGCCCACCCCTGCTCCAAACTTTACCCTGCAAAGGGTGAAACTACTTCAGGCTACGGAGCGATTGAAGATTCTTCCTCTTGTGTTTATAAATGATTATTCTCCTTTGAATTAGGAGCCTATCCTTCCATCAGGTGACAGGAAATGTCTGGTGAGGGCGAAGCTCCTGACCCACCTGATTCACAGTCCACGAGGTCCAGGGAGTCCACGGCCACAGAGGCACCGCCTTTTCCCACGCAGGAGTCATAGAGGAGGGTCACCTGGAAAGGCTCGTCCACCTGGCCAATGGCAGCCTCCAGAAGGTTCCACCCCACCCTGCATCAGGAAGAGGTCATCGAGAAAATTTGTCTTTATGGATTCCACACAGGTGATATATGTGACTTTCTCCTGGAGTTACCACACACACACACACACACACACACACACACACACACACACACACACACACACACACACACACACACACACACACAGACACAAACACACACACACATACACTTTTGCGCAACA
>CAAKHD010001484.1:1699-16684 GCA_901007705.1 Fistularia tabacaria | reverse complement strand
CCTTCATCCATCCATTCGTCCATCCATCTATTCATCCATCCATCCATCCACCTATTCATCCATCCATCCATCCATCCATCTATTCATCCATCCATCCATCTATTCATCCATCCATCATCTATTCATCCATCCATCCATCCATCCATCCATCTATTCATCCATCCATCCATCTTCCTAATCCTCTATACATCCATCCATCCACCTATTCATCCATCCATCAATCTATTCATCCATCCATCAATTTATCAATCATCCATCCATCTTTGTATCTATTCATTCATCAATCTATTCATCCATCCAATCTATTCATCAATTCATCTATTCATCCATCCATCCATCCATCCATCTATTCATCCATCCATCTATTCATTGATCCATGCATCCATCCACTAATTCATCCATCCATCCATCTATTCATCCATCCATCTATCTATTTATCCATCTATCTATTCATCTATTCATCCATCCATCCATCTATCTTTTCATCCATCCATCTATTAATTTTATTCATCCATCCATCTATCCATCTATTCATTTATTCATCCATCTATTCATTTATTCATCCATCCATCCATCCATCTATTCATTCCTCCATCCATCTATCCATCTATTCATCCATCCATCTATCTAGTCCCCCATCCATCTATCTATTCATCCTTCCATCTATCTATTCATCCATCCATCTATCTTTTCACCCGTCCATCTATCTTTTCATCCATCCATCTATTCATTTATTCATCCGTCCATCTATCTATTCATCCATCCATCTATTCATTTATTCATCCGTCCATCTATCTATTCATCCATCCATCTTTTTATCCATCCATCTATCCTTTCATCCATCAGTCTACTTATCAATCCGTCGATCCATCCATTTATCCATCCATTTATCCATCCATCCATCCATCTATCCATCCATATATTCATCCATCTAACCATTCATCTATTCATCCATCCATCTATCCATCCCTCTATCCATCTATTCATCCATCCATCCATCTGTTCATCCATCCATCCATCCATATATTCATCTATCCACCCATCCATCCTTTCATCCATCCATCTTCCTAATCCTCTATACATTCATCTATCATCCATCGATCTATCAATCTCTATATCCATCCATCATCATCAATCCAACCATCCATCCATCCATGGACCCATCTACCATCCATCCATCAATCTATCTAATCATCTATCAATCATCCCTCCATCGATCCATCTATCCATCTATCATCCATCCATCCATTTTTCTGTGCATCCCTCCCTCCGTCCATCCTATAGATTGGAGGGGTTGAAGGAATCAGCAGTGGATGTTTGCGAGAACAGCGTCGTCGCCGAACGCGTCCGAGACGTCAAAGATGTCGCCAATGGATGGTGATGAAGAGCTGGGCGCCGCGGCAACCACAGCCGCTGATTGAATCTGCTGAATTGTGCTTTGTATTTACATTTTGTTTGAACGGAACTGAAACGTGAGCGTGAGGTCTGCCATTTCCCCAAATAATAACCATAACAACAATTAAAATAGCAAAAATGATGACAATAATAATACCAATAATAATAATAATAATAATAATAATAATAATAATCATAATAATAATGATGATGACAATAAGAATAACACAAATAATATTATATATTATCATAGTAATGTCATAAAACAATGACAACATCACTCCTTGCACTACTACAACTATTGCTGTAACTTCTAATATTTCTACTATCAGTAATAATAATGGAGACAACGACAATAATCATAATAATAATAATAATAATAATGATAATAATGGTAATGATAATAATGGTAATGATAATGATGATAATAAATGGTAATGATAAGAAAGTGATATGATTACGATATCAAAAATACCAATATCTCTACATCTATTAATAGTAGCATTACCAGTAATGAAAATAACAAAACAATAGCATTACTATTAATACTAATAATCATAATAGTTTTAGTATTAATAACAGTATTAATCATATTACTAATAATAATAGTAATAATGCCATAAAACAATTACATTACAACTGTTACCAATCTTTCTAGTAGTACTATCACTGCTACTACTACTACTACTACTATTGCTACTACTAATATTACCACCACCAATAACAATTATGAAGACAATGGCAACAATATTAATATCAATATCAATATAACATTATTCATTTTAGTACTACTACTACTACTACTACTACTAATAATAATAATATTAATAAAATTTTAGATTGTAATGCCATGTCACAAATGCCAGTATCCCTTCAACTAATAATACTTAAACCAATAATATATAAAAGAACAACAGTAGCAAAGACGCTAAAGGCTGCCCAATGAGAGCTGGGATTGCTGTAGCATCCATGAGTGCAGGACACGCTGTAGATAACAAACGAATGAATGAACAAACGAATGAATGAACCTTTTCTGACTTTTTGATCATGTTCATTTCATCCATGCATCTTCTTGAATTTGTATTTAAGTGGATACCAAGTTGTCTTTGTGTTGTTTTTGGTTTCTCTTGAAGTGTGAGAATTCATAAGCAGTGACAAAGGCTTCATGTTTTGATCAATGCAGCCTCCAGACACACACACACACACACACACACACACTCTCGGGCGCCGGGCCGTGAGTGTGTTATACGATTGCGCCGATCTGCATGTTATTGTTGGTGCTGCTCGGGTGGAGTTCTGCATTGTCACCAGGGGGATCTTCTGGCCGCCGCCGTGACGTCGACGGAGCAGCTTCAACGTGCACGCCGTCGCACTGACCAATCTTCCTACGCGGCCTTCCCTTCCCTGCCCGGGCGTCGGTTTCCAGCGTTCTCTCCTCGAACGACGAGCTGCTGACGCGATTCGACGCGCCACGGGGGCGTCGATCGGCCATCGCGCCGGTCTTCGCGTTCGTCCTGTGGCGGGAATTTTTGCGCGGGGTGAGAGCTGCCGTCGATTTGACGCGGTTTTGTCCACTTGTTAAAAACACAACCAGACCAGAGCCTGGGTTTTGGCCTCACCGCTCATTCATTCATTCATTCATTCATTCATACGTCCTGGTCCATTCATTGTTTTTACCAGACGGACAATCAAAGGCTGACAGAGGCAAGAGGCGGGGTTTACCCCGACCGCTCGCCTGTCAATCACACGGCCGTATCAGGAGACATATGAGCATTCATTCATTCATTCATTCACACGTGTAAAGACATCCAACCATTCACTCCCTCATTCACATTCACATACAGACATTCACTCATTCGTTCATTCGGGTGTCACAGAGATATTCAGCCATTCACCCTGTCATTCACTCATTCATAAAGAGAATTCCAACAATTCACCCACTCATTGTTGCTTCCTATTGGACAGACAGCCATTCATCCATTCATTCAGGTGTCAGAGACATACAGCCGTTCACCCTCTCATTCACACAAAACAGACACACAGAGACACTCATTCATTCATCCAGAGAGATTCAAACATTCACCCTTTCATTAGCATTTCCTGAAAGATATGCAACCATTCATCCATTCATTCCGCTGTCATAGAGACATACAACCATTCACTTACACATTTGTATGTCAATATAAAAAAACATTCAACGTGTAATTTAGATGTCATTATATTCAAAAAACATTCACTCTCTGATGAAAACATCCATATAAACAAACATTCACCCTCATATTTTCACCATCTCGATGTTCACACGTCCATATAAACCAACATTCACCCTCTCATAAAACATCCATATAAAAAACATTCACCCTCATTATAAAAAAACGTCCATTTAAACCAACATTCACCCTCTCATCATCTCCGAATTTCCCCTATGGGGATCAATAAAGTATTATCTTATCCACATGTCTGATAGAAACATAAAACCATTCATCCATTCATTCATTAGTTCAGGGGTCATGGAGACATACAACCATTCACTCTGTCATTAACTCAACCATAAAGAAAACTCCAACCATTCACCTTGTCATCGGCAGGTCTGATAAAACGTTCAACTATCCATCCATTAGTTCAGGGGTCGGAGAGACATACAACCATTCACTCTGTCATTAACTCAACCATAAAGAAAACTCCAACCATTCACCTTGTCATCGGCAGGTCTGATAAAACGTTCAACTATCCATCCATTCATTCTGGGGTCGGAGAGACATACAACCATTCACTCGCTCATTCAAACTCCGATCGAGACCAACAGCCGCTCACTCATTCATTGGCACTTCTGATAAGACATACAACATCCATCCATCCATTCATTCATTCAGGTGTCATAGAGACATCCACCATCCACTCACCCATGCAGACGACCGCCACCATTCACCCTCTCATTCACGCATCACAGAGACACATGCAGCCATTCACTCATTCATAAAGACAACTCCATATATTCACCCTCTCATCAGCGCTTATGATAAGACATACAACCTTTCACCCTCTCGGGGTCTCCAGTGAACGTCCTGCATGTTTTTGGACCATTGAAGGAACCCCAGGTGGACGCCGGGGAGAACATGGAGACTCCCAGCAAACCAGGAACCTTCTTCCCGCTTCCTCTGGCTTCACCTTTGACCCGCACCGGCGTCACGCTCGGCTTCCCGTCCACAAAATAACGGCACATTCATTGAGAAGCGGCGTAATCGAAAGCACGGATTTCTCCCCCCCGGCGGTCTCCAGTCATTTCCCGCATCGGCTAATTCTCCGCTTATTGTGATTATTATGTACCGCGCGCGTTCCGATTAGCATTTCTGCGAGACGTCTCCTCGTTCATTAGCCGTTTGCCGACAAGCGCGCTGGAGTGGAGCAGAATTCAATCTGCCGCGGAGACTTCGAGGGCCTCATATGGAGAGCCCGGACCGTTCACCCTCTCACTGTAGGTAACCTTGTAACCTTGTTGTTGGTTTTTTTTTTTTGCCTTCATGCGATGTAGAAGCAAAAAATGTGTCGCATTTTTTTAAAGTCGGTGAACGACTGCAGAGAAAACAAAATCGCATTTCCGCATCCAACCAAAAACTTTGAAGAGGTTGGGGTGAAGGTGACTTTTAACAAAATACTCAACGTCTGTTTGAGTCCTTCTTGTATTTATGTACAAATAAAAAGAAGAGCTTAAATGATCCACCGGCGGCAAAGCAAGAAATCAGCTGTCAACTGGAATCATAAAAGCTCTATTTCACTGAACAATGAAAATATATGAATATATGCAAAAAGATTTTAATTAGAATATTGATCATACTTGGTTAATTTGATTCCTGGTGCTGAACCTCAGCACACGTCTGCATGTCAGACCTTCATCTTCACACAGGATTGGAAGCCGCACTTGATATTTGCTTTCACTAATGTTATTCCATAAAATATTACAACATATCATAAATATTAAATATCGTAATAGTATTCAAAAGATATATTTTAACACATTTTTAGATGTTATTAGATTGACCATCTTCACACAGGATTGGAAGCTGTTCTCTGTCAGGCGTCCGCCATGTTTGCTTTTGATAAAGTTAACGCGGCAAAAATATTTTAACACGTTATATTTAGATGTTACAAGATCACCATACTCTTCAACTTTAAAATGACATTTTAAAAAATAAAATACATTTCAATTAAATACTTAATTATTTGCCAAAAGCCACAGGGAGCCGCATCAGAGGGACGGAAGATGCGACCCCTGACATTGCCTGACAAACATTTGCTTTCTTATCCACGCATCTAATAGAAATATACAACCATTCACGCCATCGTCCAATTAAAACCACTCAGCCTCTCATTTAGACGTCAGAATTAATAACAATGAATTCACCCTCTCATTTACACGTCTATATGAACACACAAGAATCAGCCTCTCATTTAAATGTTTACGTAAACAACCATAATCCTCTAATTTGAATGTCCATCTAAACGAGCATATTCATCCTCTCATCACATATCTATATACGACAACAAATCATCCACCCTCTCATTTAAACGTCTCTATAAAAAAATAACCCTCTTATTTGCACATCTCAACAAACAAAACACATTCACCCTCTCATTTACACTCCCATTTAAACAAGAAAAATGCACCCACTCATTACAAATCCATATAAAGGAACACATAATCCACCCTGTCATTGACACGTCAATCTAAACGTGCAACCATTCACTCTGTCATCCAAATAAAACAACCATTCAACCACTCATTTCCACCGCTAACGAAACCTAAAAACCTTCATCGGCTCATTTATACGTCTAAAAACCTGCATTCACCCTCTCATTTGCATGTCTACATAAACAACCATTCACTCTGTCATTTACACATTGATATAAACAGACATTCACCCTCTTATTTGCATGTCTTGAGAAACAAAATAACATTCATCCTCTAAAGTCACAAGTCTATAGGAACAAACATTCACCCTCTCATTTACACGTCTATAAAAAACATTAACCTTCTGATTTACACGTCTATATCACCAAAAAACATTCACCCACTCATTAAAACATCTATATAAACAAACGTTCACCCGTTTTCACATTGATACAAATATTCACCCTCTCATTCACACGTCTAATAGAAACAACCAACCATTCAATCTGTCATTCAATACAACCATTCATCTAAATAAACAAAAAACATTCACCCTCTCATTTATATGTCTTTATAAACAGACATTCACCCTCTCATTTTCGTGTTTATACAAGCATTCATACTGTCATTTACATGGCTATAAAAAAAAATTAACCCTCTCATTTAAATGTGGATATAAACAAAAAACCTGCATCCTCTCATTAAAACATCTAAATAAACAAAAAACATTCACCCTCTTATTTCAATTTCTGTATAAACTAAAAACATTCTACCTCTCATTTACACGTCTACAAAAAATAATTCATCCCCTCATTTGCACATGAAATAAACCAAACCTTCATCCTGTCATTAAGAAGTCTATAAAAAAATCCACCCTCTCGTTAAAAAATCCTTATAAACAAACATTCATCCTGTCATTTACATGTCCATTTAAACAAAAAAATCCATTCAAAAGAAATCAATTCAAACAAAAAATCAATTTCAACGAAAAATAATAAAAATAAATAATCATAAATTATTGAATAAATAATAAATGAAATAAAATAAATAAATGAATAAAGGTCAAATAAAAAACTCATTACACATCCATGCAAACAAACATTCATCCTCTCATTAAAACATTGATATAAACAAACATTCATCCTCTCATTAAAACACTGATATAAACAAACATTCATCCTCTCATTTACATTTTTGTAAACAAATATTCACGCGCCCATTTTCATGTTGATATAGACAAACAAATATTCACCCTCTCATTGACACATCCTGACATACAAACAAACATTCATCCGCTCATTCATCATCGCTATAAACAAAAAACCTTCACCCCCTTCATTGAAACATCTCTAAAAACACAAATTCAACCTCTCATTTGCACGTCTAAAAAAAAAGAAATAATTCACCCTCTCATTTACACGTGGATGTAAACAAGCTCAGTCTGTTGTGAATCTGTTTCTGGAATCTGTGGCAGGAACCCTGCGCAGACACGTGGAGAACCTGGAGGCTCCACGCAGAGGGTTGTCCCGTGGGAATCCAACCAGGGACCTTCTGGCCGTGAGAGGGAAGCGCTGACTTAAGTGGGCGTTAGCTTACGCGCCGTCTCCCGCGGGGGAAGGGAGGCAGAGAGCAAAACAAGCAGCCGACTTAATGAACAGGGAATCGGGGGGCTCCGGAGCACCGCCGCCGGCTTCGTGATCGGCGCGGTTTGTTGACATGTGCGGGTAAAACTATTAAAAATAACAAAAAGCGCTCAGCGTGAACGCTGTCAGCCGTCATCACCGTCGCCCACCGGGTTTCCCCAGGAGCCTCTTCCACCTGGCCTCGCAGGGTGCGGCCCCTCATTAGCACCTCATGTACTTATGTATCCCAGCCCCCACTCATTTGGACTCCAGTTATCAGGCAGATCACACCATTGTCACGCTCTCACCCTCCTCCTCCTCCTCCTCCTCCTCCTCCGAGGAGGAGGAGGAGGAGGAGGTCGCCAGTGGGTCGCAATTATCACCCGTGATATATGGCTCCCCCGTTCCTCCCCGGCTCTTTGCCCCGGCGCCGTTTCGTCAACGTCCAACGAGCTAACCGCTAAAAAAAAAAAATGCCACCGCGACGCCTCGACGAGAACAAAACTGGGAACCCTGGGACCTGTTAGCTTAATATTCTTTTGCGGCAACCTGAGCGGTGAAAGAATGACCAACGTGTTGATTCGGAGATTCTCTGAAGCAAATGTATCATATCTAAAATATGTAACAGCTGCCACTTACTTCTAACCTGCAGTAATCAATGAATTGATCATCAAAATTTTCCCGTGGCGATCAATAAAGTATTGAGCATAACAATAATAACAACAGCAATAATGTTATTAGTGTGAGTATTAGTAAATTAGTATTAGTAGTTGTAGTAATTTGTAGTTGTAATAGTAGTAATATACGATATTATATATATATATATATATACATATATATATTATTGATATTACATATATCATATTAATAAAGCAATACTTCTACTTCTACTACTATTGAAAATAAAAATAAAGCAAAGTGATTACACTTCCACAAAAAAATATCACGACAGCTAACAATAATACCATTACCAATATTTAAAAGGATAACAACAATCAAAATAACAACATCAGCAATAATAACAACAATAAAAACAGCAATAATCGTAATGAAATTGCCAGAAAACAATGACAATACTACTATTACCAATACTATTAGTCGAACTACTAGTACCTCTAAATTTATTTCTACCAACCAATTGATGACAGTAATTAAAATGCTATCATATAATCATAATAATCACAATAATAATATCATGAAACAATGACAATATTGTGAATACCGGCCACTACTACAAGTAATATTACTACATCCAATAATAATAATAAACATTGATATCAATACTACTTACACCAATGCCATTCGTACCAACAGTACTGAACAAATAATAGAAAAATATAAATAATTATCTTGTGAAGTCCCAAAAATCCGGCATCACACACAATCCGTACGATACTGCTAGCATCATCTTAAAAATATATTGTTTATCAAATAATTTATGATCTCGTCGCGCTGCTCGCGCAGTTTGGCGGCGGCGGCGGCGGCCTTGAGCGCATCCGACCCGCAGCTTGTGTCCGCAGTGCAGTGCGTCCAATCACCCCTTGAGGCTGAGAAAGGGACAATGTGTTGGAAAGCGTCGCCTCGTCCTGCACTCACCGGTTATTTACCCACAAGTCACAGATTTAGTTTTCTTTTTTTTTCGCCCAAGTGTGTGTGTGTGTGTGTGTGTGTGTTAGAGCTAAGCTAGGCTTCTGCTTCATCTACCATAATAAGAAGTGATGATGAAAGCAGACCTGAGTGTACCTGGAGTAATGACTTACATAGCTGGTTTTGAACGCACCTCTATCTGCTGCTGCCAAGTGGAAAGTGCTGCAGCGTAAACCTGATTTTTATTTATTTTTTTCCCCGTGGCTAAAAGGCAACGCTGCGTTTATTCCGCCGCCAGGCAGCAAACGCGGCGGACGTTTTATGTAACGCGGCCAGATAGCATTTAATGATAAAAGTTGTTAAAAAAAAAAAAAAAAAGTGTATTAGTCGGGCACCACGGCGGCAGTTCGCAGCGGTTAGCAGCGGTTAGCAGCGGCTAGCGCTCGACGGGCATTTCCGCGTGGAGTCTCCTTCCCGTAGGTTCTCCTTCAGGTTCTCCAGGTTCCTCACACACTAAATAATAACAAATGATTAGCGTGGCGTGCAATCCATCGCCGCCGGATGTAAACAGGAAGTAGCGTCATTAGGAGCCTGCTAATTTGTTTAAACACCACATTTTGACGACGATGAAACGTTTGCTAGCTAAGTTCCGAGCAGAAATTGATCAATCCCGCGGTTCGATCTCGATGCCTATTGCGTAGCATAGCGAGTTAGCTGTGCTGTGCTTGAAAGTTAGCCGCAGAAACTAGCGGGGTTCACCCTCCGCAAAATGAATAAATGAAGGTATTAATGTCGGAGCTGTCGCTTCCCCCAGAAGTCATTTAACCTCGAATCGCGGTGACGCGAGTGCTGCCTCGTTGCCATTTAAGGGGGCCGACGGGGAGCCGGCGTGGGTCGGCGACGGGAACAACGGCTCGCGTCGCAACTTTAATTACAGCCCTGACGGCCAACAAAGGCCTGCGCTTGATTACAGGGGTAATGGGACGAAAAGGGAAGCAAACACACACACACACACACACACACACACACACACACACACACACACACACACAGACAGCGTGCTAAGGTTTACAAGGTTTCAGGTAATTGCTGCGTTTATTTTGTTCCATGGTTGGATCTCTGTGCGGAGGCTCCAAGTTCTCCGTTGGGTTCCTCAGGGTTCTCTGGGTTCCTCAAACAGTCCAAACACATGCAGGAGCTTCACTAGAGACCCTGAATGTCCAGACGTATATGACGTGTGAATGAGAGGCTGAATCGTTGCACGTCTTTATTTGACATGTGAATGAGAGGGTGAATGGGTGTCTGTCCCGATATGACATCTAAATGAGAGGCGGAATATTCTTTTCTCTCTGGTGTGAATGAGAGGGTGAATACAGATTTGTCTCTAAAAGCCATGTGAACGAGGGACTAAACAGAAATACTCTGTACGACGTATGAATGAGAGGGTGAATGTTTTTTGTCTGTGTCTTGTGAATGAGGGGGTGAATTGTTGAGTGTCTATACGAAATGTGAATGGTTGAATAACCCTGTATGACATGTGAATGAGAGGGTGAATGGTTGCATGACTCCATATGACGCATGGAGGAGAGGGTGAATTTTTGGACTTCTCTATGTGGTCACCAAGTGAAGGAGTGAATGGCGGTATGTCCGTTTGGTGCTTGAATGAGAGGGTGAATGGTTGAGTGTCCATATGAAATGTGAAAGAGTGAAATGTTGAACACCTCTGTATGACATGTGAATGGGAGGATGAGAGGGTGAATTTGTCTCCAGTGTCTATATAACGTATGAATTAGTGAATATATAACATGATTGAGAGGGTGAAAGGTCAGATGTTTCTATAGGATGCATGAATGAGAGGGTGAATATTTGTACTTATCTAGGTTTGCCGCATGAATGAGAGGGTGAATTGTTATGTGTCTGGATATGACAGGTGGATGAGAGGGTGAATGTTTGTTTTCCTCTACATGTGGCTTCGTGATCGCCTGGCAACCGGTCCCGGGTGAACCCCGCCTCTCGCCCAATAACGGCTGTGATAGGCTCCGCCCCCGCATGAGAGGGTGAATTGCTACCAGTCTCTATAGGATGCATGAATGAGAGGGTGAACGTTTGTCTGCCTCTATATGTGGCCCTGCGGTCGCCTGGCAACCGGTGATAGGATAGGCTCCGCCCCCCACAAACCCCACAGCCCTGAGCACCGGATCTCGCGGTGGAGATGAATGAATGAATGAATCTTAACCAAAGGAGACCAATGAGAAGAGTGAACAAGAGGGTGAATGGTTGGATGTCTCTATGTGAGGACCTGGAGGCGATCCATGGTGACCTCGGCCTCTTGACTAATGTCACCTCCGGCCGGAAAGAGGGTGAATGAATGAATGAATGAATGGATGAATGAATGAAAAGAAGGAAAAACAAGGCAAAAGATTTAATTCAGATCAGTTGCTTCGAAATTATTAATAATCTGACCCAACTCAGACTCTAGGGTCATCACAAGAAAGCAGCAGGAGACTGATTCTGTGAAGGGGGATTAAAAGAAAATAATTAATAATAATAATAATAATGATGAAAAATATGCTGTTGGAAGGAGATGAGATCTCATAACCCTCCTCAAACTACAAAACCACTGCTGTCAAACCCCATTTTTAAGATTCTACTCGACATTCATCGTCAGAAAAACAGGTCTCCGAAGTAAAAACACGCCATATTTTGCAGTAAATTAGACCTTTGTGGCGAAAAAAATAGGATTTCTTTTTTTTACGTTTTTCCTCAATCACTCATCCGAAAGGCACCAAAGGCTGTCAAAAAGGATTCTTTGTCTTCATTTTTAAACACAATCCGATTGCACTCTTGAAGCTCCGCTCAGTCTCTCCGTCCCCACGTCAGCCGGATCTGAAAGAGCGACTCGTCGGTGTCGAACTCCATTCTCTCGCTCCCGGTCCTCTCTAATATGTACTTCAAAAGATACTTCGCAAGTATTCGTACCCAAGGACTGAAGCATCTCTGCGGCTGGTATTACTGTCGTACTGGTATTACTGTCGTGACATGTCTACTCCTATTATTACACTTCCAAAATTTGAATATCGTACTTTTTTACTGTTCATCACCAGACAGTTTCATTCCAAGCTTCGTATTAGTACCCCAGTCATCCATTCATCCATTCTCTCCCCGTAGCCTTTAGTCTGAGCTCCGGGTTTCCGTGGAGATGGAGCCGATCCAAGTGACCATTTGGCGAGAAGTCATTGCTTGCCAGTCGTCACAAGGCACCATGTAGTGACCATTCACTCTGTCATTCTATTACAGGGGCATACAAGTATTCAACCTCTCACTCACATGTCTTACAGGGACGTACAACCATTGACCCCTTTGTTCCAATGTCCTACAGGGGCATACACGTATTCACTCTCTTGTTCTAATGTCCTATAGGGGCATACAAGTATTCGCCCTCTCATTCAGTTGTCCTACAGGGGCATACAAGTATTCACCCTTTCACTCAAATGTCCTACGAGGACATGCATCCATTCACCCCCTCACTCACATGCCCTACAGGGGCATACACATATTCACCCTTTCATTCTAATGTCCTACAGGGGCATAAGAGTATTCAACCTCTCATTCTCATTGACTTCACCCTGACTTCACTGCTCGTGCTACTGTCTGAGGCAGTGTAGCACCAGAATACCCTCAGGTACTGTCCTGTCCCCATTCGCCTTCACCCACTCCACCTCCAACGTCACAAATGCATTTCCTGCCACCTCCAAAAGTTGTCAGATGACTCTTTGTTAGTCGGATGCATCAACGACAAGGACAAGGACGAGTACGGAGGACTGACTGAGAGTTCTGTTGGAGTAACCAGAACCACCTTCAACTCAACATTAGCAAGACCAAGGAGGTGGACCACATTGGAAACATGTAGATCTCACCATCCAGAGGGTGGGGGGAGATGGTGGAGTCATAGAAGTACCTTGAGGTCCACATTAACAATAATCAGGGAAGGACTCACAACACAGATGACCTCTGTAGGAAAGGTCAGCAGGATGTTCTTCCCGAGGAGACTGAGGTGGTTAGGCATCTCTCACAGGCTCCTCAAGACCTTCTACCAGTCACTGGCAGTCAACGTGCTCTTGTTTGCTGTTGGGAAGCAAACGACCAGCGAGGTCAGCAGTTCAAACAAGCTGGTGAGGAAAGCCGCTCGGAGTTGGGACTAAACTTGGACAGTCTGGAAACGGTGGCTGAAGAGAGGGTGAAGGACAAACCTGGAGCTGTCCTGGATGATCCTTCCCACTCCCTGCAGGACGAGCTCTGGCGGATTGTCCACCCCAGTGCAGGGACGGCGCACAACTCTGTACCACTGGCCATTTCCTGCAACTGTCAATTTACTCCTGTTTTTGTAGTTTCTGTCCCTTTCAATCCCTGTCTTTGTCTATTTATTAACCTTCATGTCTTCTGGTAGCTGTCCTCTGCCCTCTGCTGCTGCGACACCCAAATTTCCCCAATGGGGATCCAAAAAGTTGCATGTTGCATCACCTCACAAAGACCCAAGCAAAGTTCACTCACTCACTTCACAAGACACCAAATGTTTCAGATGAAGCCACGGCACTTGTTTGGACTACAGGAGTCCAACCAGGGGCCTCCTTCGCTGTGCGGCGGAAGCGCTAACCGCTGCGCCGCCGTTGATAAATAGCAGAGGAGTAATCATCGTGCCCCCTAAACCGGAGAGTGTCGTAAAACACAGGAGATATTAATGAAATCGTGTTCCCGGCATCTGGGATTCTCGCTCGTTCTTCTCGCGGGCCTCTCGGAAGGTCATTCTTCATTCGCCGAGCATCCGCGGCCATTTTAGGTCCACCCTTTAATGGCTTTTTAAGTCATGGGTGATAATCAGAGTTGAATTATGGTGGACAAATCCACCCTACATTAGGTAATGTTTATGGCTTAAAGGTGTTGTTTATCATTATTCAGCTTCCTTTTAGGCGTCACGACCCCGAAACAAAGTCGGCGCAGGGTTAGCTCCCCCGCCTCGCCGCAAAAGGGTTTCGCTGGTTCGATTCTTACAGGAAGCCTTTCTGTGTCCGAATGGGGGTTCCTCAGGGTTCCTCACATGGTTCGAACACCTGCAGGAGGTTAACTGCAGACCCTCAAACGCCCAGACGGGCGAATGAGGGAGTGAATTTTTGCACGACTCTACATGGCAGCTGAAAAAGTGAATGAGTCCATTTGACGTGTGAATGAGAGGGTGAATGGCTGAGTGTCCATATGAAGTGTGAATGGTTGAATAACCCTATATGACGCATGGATGACAGGGTGAATTTGTCTCGTGTCCATATTAAGTGTGAATGTTTAATGGTTGATTGTCTTTCTATGTGACAGGTGAATGAGAGGGTGAATGGTTGCGTGTCTCTATATGAAGTGTGTACGTATGCATTCACAAACTCCACATTCGCTGACTCTGAGCTTAGCATAGGACCCCCATGCAGAGTCAATGGAACAGCGTCCCCCGTTTGGATGTCTCTGTAAGTGAATGCAGACGGAGGAAATTCGAGACCTTCCTCTCGTTTCTACGTGTTGATGAGCTTTTTCTCCCTCTTCTTCCCTTCCCGCCGCCTCCATCACCAGCCCCCCCCCCCCCCCCCCCCCCCCCCCCCCCCCCCCCCCACACCGCCCCCTCCTCCACCTCGCTCCCCCCCCCCTGCCCGCCGTGCCCCCGCGCCCCCCCCC
>CAAKHD010001481.1:2078-17148 GCA_901007705.1 Fistularia tabacaria | reverse complement strand
CACCCCATCCCCGGCCGTGCAGCTGGATTTCAGAAGGGTATTTCACACTCTCGTTCTTGCATTAAATCTGTGCTCACTGGTGTGTTTTCTTTTCCAATAAAGTTCAATCTAAAAAACCGAATGCACGATATGTGTCCTGCAGATCATTAAATGGAAAGAGATGGAGGTAGATGGAGGGAGGGAGGGAGGGAGGGAGGAGAAAGAAACAGTGAGATATAAGAAAAGAAATGTTTTGAATGCACCCCCCCTCTTGTTTTGCCTCCTCCACCGATGTCGTGACACATGTGAATGGAGCCGTCACATCCGCATTACAGTAATTTTTTTTTTTTAAATCTTATTTTAATCAGATTCTAGATGGTGTTTGTTGATCTCATCTTATTTTTTTTTTAATTTTGTGTGATTAACAGATGCTTTTCTTTTTATTTTTCGCAGAGAGACGTGTGTTTTTTTTTCTATCTCCTTCCTGTAGCATCGTCTCCATTTCAGTTAAACTATACAGTTTTAAGTTGTGTTAAAAATAAAGAAATAAAATAAAATAAAAAAACAAATGACAAAACTGCCAATTGTAGGTATTTTATTTGTAAAGCCAGTAATGATAAATATTTTAAATGGTTATTATTATCATGTTTTCGCTAGTTTCCCATCAGCCATTCGGCAGTTTTTGTTTCTTATTTATGAATGAAATTAAAATGACTTTTGCTTATTACGATGGAGGTGTATTTTTATTCATTTTTTTTTCTCATTTGGTTTGATAAGAAAAAAAATAATAAATAATGAGGATGACCACAGAAATGATACTCTTTTATTTTTTACGTTTGGGATGCTGCTCCTTTTCTTCCTCGCCGGCAGCGTATATTCGTGTCACTATGCTTCTTTTATTTTGGAAAAAAAAATCTGCATAATAAGAAAAAATTTTAAAAAATAAAGAAAAGAAATAAAAGTGATCACCCCTGGTGTCCGGTCGTTTCTTTCAGCTTCGCCGCCGAAGACAGGTATCAGGTAATATATATATATATATATATGTATCCATAAATATATATGTATGTATGTGTATATATATATATATATTTATATTTATATTTATAAATAATGCGTCTCGAGACGTGAAAGCACGACTTGTTCGAGGCAGAAGGCCGCCGTCCAAGGTTTCTGCGCGCTTGCGGATCATATAAATCGCAGGGTTCCTGGGAGTGCGGCGGCGCTAGCTGGTTCACCGCGGACGCAATGCACACCGACCCGGATTTGGCCGGTTAACTAGCTTAAATAAATGCCTCTCACGCAGGCGTCCGAGCGCTGATTCCGCCCCAATCGTACGGCGGGCTTGAGGGAGAAAGGACGGATTGAAATGGAACTGTCACCCATCCCTCCATTTCAATGTTTTATTCATCTGATGTGCGGCTTCGCCGTCTCTTCTTCAGCGGTATTGACTCGGGCAAATAGATCATTATTGGACAAATGGAAAACCTGCCACTTTGCGATATGACACACATTATATGAAAATCACAGTCATACATTCTTAATGCAACTCCAGATATAGGGTTTTTTGTTGTTTTTTTTTGTTTTTTGTTCGACACCATGCTTTCTGTGCCATTTGTGTGCGTACAACCGTGGGTTTGTATGGATATCTGTGTCGATGTGCGTCCTTTGTTTGCTCGGGTGTTGCCTCTCTTCACCGGCTTCAGAGCGAGCGGTAACAATAGGCAATTTCTGCTTTCTTATTTTAGATAAAATAGCTTTTTACCTTCCCCTCGTGTTCCCGCCGCCATCCGCAGTGCCGCAGTTATTGTCTGTGGTAATGCTGTAATAAACACAGTGAGAAGACAGTATCCATCTGACACTCAAGTCAGCGCCCTTAATCCCATCCCTTGTGTGAAAGTCATGAGATCCCCCCCCCCCTCTATCACACACACACAAATAAAAGATTGAACCGCTACAATTTACATCAAGAAGCGGTGAATGCAGCGGTTCTGTTGGTTTGCAGGAGCGGGTTCGTAAACACAGGTGGATCGGCCCGAAAAATGATATGTGTGATGATTACGCCTCGGGTGGAAAGGACGGGGGTCACCGCAGCGGCGGCAGAACGAGGCAAGCCTGGAAAAAGAAGCAAAGTGAAAAACCTATTCTTTGTGGTTGAGAAGTGCTATATTTTCATTTTTGCTCAAAGACATATATATATATATATATATATATATACACAAAAAAAATCCTCAATCTTAGTTATCTTATGATGCCTTTTCAATTTGCATTCAAAAATAAGGAATGGGTTTGCATGATGTCCTTCAACAGTTCTGTACAATTCAGAAATATTTTGACATATCGGATTTGAATTTAATTTAGTTTTACCACGTTGAGAAAAAAAAAGATGTAAAATACATTTTTGATTTGTTTTTTTAATTTTATTTTCAAACACGTCTGTTTTGTATTTGTAATGTTAGCAAAATATATAAAACATTTATGTATATTCTATATTGAAACATTTCAAAGAATGAAAAATCAAAAGTGTTAATCTTCAAGAGTATTATTGATGTATATATATATATATATATATATATATATATATATATATATATATATATATATAATACAATTTATATATTTATATATGTATATATATCTATATATATTTATATATAATACTCTTGAAGATTAACACTTTTGATTTTTCATTTTTTGAAATGTTTCAATATAGAATATACATAAATGTATGTATATATACATATATTCATGTCAGCACTACTGATATATACTATATTTTTAATGTATGATTCATTTAGATTTTGATGTTTTGGAAGTTTTCAGCAATTGAACCTCCCCAACTTGCATATTTGTCGATAAGATATATCTCAGAGGCGACGTGGGAAATTTACCACCGGTTACAAACTTGTACAGTCTTACAGCCTTTTCCTTTTCCCCTCAAGGCTTTGTCGATACATCACAGGGGGGAGCGATATCTTTGTTATTATTAACTGTGCCGAACAAAATCAGCGCACAGGCCATTGCTTCTCCTCTGGGTTCGGGTCGGTTTCGGCCGCCGCCGTCTGCCTTGGCTGGACCAAGAGCCTGTATGCAGTTTCTGCAACGTGCAGGAAAAAACGTGTACTGTTGCAGCTGCGGCGGAGAAACAAACAGCAGGAAATGTGGGTGGTTTTAGCAAGAAACGGGTTTCGCTTTGTGCTCAGAATCAGTTAAGGCTTTTTTTCTTTTCTTTTTTTCTTTTTTTATGTTGTCTGCGCTGCACAAAATAAATGTTTGAATTAATCAAAGCGAATGTTTGTCGCACGCTTCGTTAGCGACAAACCACCTCAGCCAGTGGACTTTTTACCTGCCATTTAAACCTTGTTTTCGGTGGAGTTCATGGAAACAGAGGCATTGTATTGCTCAAGAATATGATCTATTTTTGGAACAATGGGTAAAATCATTGGCAAGATGCAGTTCAAGGGAAAAAGAAAAATAATTTGATATACTGGGGTGAACGGAGGGTAGAACGATTAACTTGTCATTATAAATATGTCATTCTGTCAATAACCGAGTTCAGACAGAAAATTTCGGTTCCAGGAACAGGCCTCCTCCGGGGGAACGTTTATAGTTTTGCGTTCTGAGAACCAATCAGGGGCAGCGGTTGGGACGGGTTGAACGCAAGCGTCTTCAAAGTCTGACCTGACGGTGAAAAACAGACCGTTTGCTCTGAATACGGAGGGCCAAGTTGCCGCAGCTTCCATGTTCTGCATAGAGGAAGTAATAACCATGGACTATCAGATGGGGTGGAGTGGTTTTATCTTCTCTCTGCGCCGCTTCGCCGTGCGAAGAACCCTGCCTTCTTGTCGAAATCTTCTCGTCGTGGCCACTGGACTTGAATTTCAGCTCTGAAGAACTGAACAAGCCTCTCGGATGTGAGGAAATTCAAGTCCATCGGCCACGGCGAGAGGATTTCGACAAGAATTCACCATGACCTGGATGACGGAGAACCTCCACAGACACGAAGACCCCTGCCATCGGCTAGGTCCGTACTTATTTCGGTCAAAATGTTGACGATCCTGTCACAGCCCTGGGAAGAAGGTTCCATAGTGTAGTGGTTATCACGTCTGCTTTACACGCAGAAGGTCCTGGGTTCGAGCCCCAGTGGAATCAATAATTAATTTAGACACTCAACCCCTAACTGCTCACTGGGGCCGCTAGATGTTCGCCAACTGCTCATGGTTCATCCAGAGGGGTTGCAGAGAAGAATTTCCTGCAAGGGATTAATAAATTTTAAAAAAAAAAGCACCGCGGCATCGCAGGCCAGGAGAGCTTGCGTCTCTTCGCCGTTGCGTTTCTTGCTACTCGTATTCATTTTGTCGCAAGAAAACTGCTGAGCAGCGGCCGCGAAAGCTTTTAAAAACGACGCACCGCGAGAAGCATCCGGTCATGGGCGTGGCTTCTGAGTTCCAACGATCGCCGAGGCACTTACAGAATATCATACTGGTTTCCGTGGAACTGTAAAAAAAGATTCTGCCTCGGAGGAGGATCTGAGGTCCTTGGTCTCCTGGTTCCTCTGCAACGTAATGCACCAAGAAAAGGTTCTAGTTCCTGAAAAAGTTGCAAAAAACTTCTTAAAGTGTAAAAGTCAGTCTTGAGAAAGCTGCTTCAGTCCACTTCCTGTTCACGTCGTACGATAAACTGACACTGTTAGATCACAAGCCGGATTCTAAAGACCCTCAGCAGGAGTTCACGCGAACTCATTGTGAAACATCAGGTGACAGTGGGGGTTACTCGCTATGACTGTGCCAAAACCAAATTCGACAGTCTCGATATTGGCTCCCCCTGATGCAGTCACGAGACAGAAAGCATCGGGGGTGTTTGGCGGAATTTTAAAGAGAAAATAAATAGCAGATTTCATTTCTGCGGACGCCAAATCCCAACCTGGTCGTCTGAAGACACTTTCCACGGACCGCAGTCTTTGAGATGATCTCCAGAAACCCATCGTTGCTTGAGCAAGCGCTTGGCGGCAGCGACGAGGAAAACCCTGCCTTTTACCGGTTGCAGGAACCTCGGACGGATCCCGGTTCGATGCGGGGCGGCCTTCTGCCTCGACCGGATAGAAAGCAACACTGTGATGGAAACAGCGGCAGGTAAGCGGGTTGGGATGATGCTCATGCTAATAATAACATTAGCACTAACAGCTACAAGGTAATAGCTCATTTGTTTATATATTTATATATACACAAGAGTGTATATTTACATATATTTTCGGCAAACCTAAGCTTACGGCAGCGAAACCGGGTGCTATTAACTATTAGCTCTCACAAAATGAAATGTTTTAAGCCTCAAACAAAAACCACGTGTCCGCCTCTCCAGACAAAGTGAAAGATAGGCTAGTTGGGTGTTTTTTTTTTTTTTTGACGTCCAGGATCTTTGCCCATATGGTTTACACCGAAACACCTCATCCATCAAGTCAACCCCCCAACGAGACGGCAACGCACGGAAAAGCTCTGTAATGTCACGGGTGATTATATCGGCTCCTCGATAAATGCACGAAATATTTGACTCGCCAGCCGTCCACCTAAAAGGATTGCTATTACCGAGCTAATTGCGGTGTTACTTAATAACCAAGGGTTTGTTTGGAGGTGTTGTGGCTCAAAGTGCGTCGGTGGACATTTTCCGAAGGGCTTCTGCTTTTTTTCCGTCTCTCATGAACTCAACAACAGATAACGAAATAAATGCGCAAAACTTCGATTCAGAAGTTTGTCTTTCGGGTTTATCTCCTCCTCACCAGGAAAGGAAGATGATGAGCAACTCTGATATTGTTCTTTAATCTTCGGCGAAATGTGAAAACGGTGGTTTGGAGCACTGAGAAAGTGGCAACCTGGATGATAAGAACTCTCTCTCTCTTTCTATCTGACGCTGGGTTTTTTGGGGGATTTTATACAGGGCTGGAGCCCACATCCCTGTCGAGAGGAACCCGTGAGAAACCCTTCATTATTGCCACCGCATGATGACGCAGACCACATTTCCCATTGTGGCGGTTCCTCGGTGAGGTGAAGAGCAGACCTGTGAAAACCATTCCCTCTCCAGTCTCTGACTTCTTCTTTTTATCCATATTTTTATTCTTATTTTTAGATTTCCATTTTTCTTTTTAGTTTAGCTTTATCTGTATTTTCATTGTTATTTTCATTACCATCTTTATTTGTATATTAATGTTAATTTTATTTTAATTATATTTTTATCTTTCTTTTTAATTGTATTTTTTTATCTTTAGCTTCATTTTATGTCTGTCTTTATTTGTAAATTTTTATTTTATTTTTTTATCGAGATCCATCTTTTTATTTGCATTTTTTAATTTGTATTTTTATTCATGTTTTTATTGCATTTTTTGCTTATTTATTGCACTTTTATTTTCACTGCATTTTCAGTTTTTTTGGTTTCCATCAGACTTGAAGTAAAACATTTTTAGGGATGTTTTTAAACTGTTCACTTCTCAAAAATTTTAAGCATGGGTTAGCAGAATGTGAATTCATGTATGTTTGCATGTCCTTTCGGATATCCTTATATACCTATGGAAATGTCAGTATTGTTTTATTCATGCTCACTGCAACGCAGCAGACCTGCGAAAACCAGAGCCTGTCCGTGCCCGATGTCACGGGAACGCAGGATGCGATCGTCGTCAAAGACTGCATCTCCCACGCACGCCACATCTCAGATCTCCTATTAGTGCGTCGGTCGGCGAGCGTCGGTTGAGAAATGGCGATGTTAGTGTAACGAGGCTCCGGAGCAGATGTTTGGGATTAAGGGCCTGTTATGAAAATACAATATAATGACTCAGGATGTAAGGCATTCGTTGCGGTCACCCTTATGGCATGTAGAACCATTTAAATGGATCTGGAGATACTGGACCGGGGGGAAGGTTTCATCCGAATAACACCCAACATGTTGGCATGTTGTGTAACAGGCAGTTTTAGCATTTGGAAAGGTTTGAGTTCTTAAAAATCGGCGCCATGGCAACCAGGGCGCGGGACACGCCGTTCCGGCAATAAGCGAAATATCACAGTATGTTTTAAGTGACTTATCTGTTGTCATTACTGGAATAAACCCCGAGACAGAATACGGTTGATTTACTAGATCGAAAATGATAATAAAAATCCACTCAGAGCCTGATGGATGTGTTTTCCCCTGTTTACCGAGTCATTTGAAACACAGAGTGGCTCTTCTTTTGTAATCATTCGCTAATACAAGATACAAGAGCGCTGACCCCCTAAGAGCTTCTGCAGCGGGCAGGCTTTGTGAAGAGGACATCGTTCGGCCGTCCCCGTCAGACAACATGATATGATAAATAATGGAAAATATTCATCTTCTCTGGAAAACACAACTCCCGTCGCTCAATTCCAAAACGTACTCCTGTCAGATGTACAGTGTATACAGGGTTCTGTGCAGCATGGGAGTGTGGAAGGCTGTGGATTTCTTTTCAAAAGTGAAAAAAAAAGGGTCAAAATTCTCTTTTTAACTTGCCTGGAGGGAAGGGTAAACATATACAAATATATGTATATGATTATGAAGATGGATGTGTGTGTGTGTGTGTGTGTGTGTGTGTGTGGATGTGTATGTGTATGTGTGTGTATGTATATACACACACACACACACACACACATACATATATATGTATATGTATATGTACATATACATATACATATACATATACAAAAATATATATATGTGTGTGTGTATATATACACACACACATATAGATAGATAGATAGATAGATAGATAGATAGATAGATAGATAGATAGATAGATAGATAGATAGATAGATAGATAGATAGATAGATAGATAGATAGATAGATAGATAGATATACACACACCATATGTCCAGCAGCCATTCCCAGCAGATAATGGGTGAGAGGCGGTGCTTAAACCGGCCCGGTCACCTGTCAATCACGATCTTCAACGAACCCGCTGACTGTTTGTAGTGGAGGAAGATGGAGATCACGGAGAGAACCAACGCAGGAACCGGCAAGGAACTGAAGCCCTAGCTCAGGGGTCGGCAACCCGCGGCTCCAGAGCCGCCTGCGGCTCTTCGATCCCTGTGGCTTTTGAAAATAATGAACAAGTATTTAATTAAAATTAGTTTTTTTTCAGTTCGTTCATTTTTAAAATGTCATTTTAGATTTGAAGATGATGGCGATCTTGTACCATCTAAATAAAACGTGTTAAAATATTTTCGTCGCATGAACTTTATTCAAAGCTAACGTGGCGCTCGCCTCACAGAGGACAGCTTACAATCCTGTGTGAAGATAAATGTGACGGCAGACGCTGTTTGCTGAGGTCCAGGAGCAGAAATCACATTAACCAAGTGTGATAAATATTTTAATTGCCTATTATTTTGCATATATTCATATTTTTTTCATTGTTCAGTGAATTTGCATTTCATTTTTTTAATTTAGGTTGACAGCTGACTGCACGAGCTAGTAAAAGGATGACAGCACACAGCGAGAGGACAGCGTATTTCCGTTTGCTGCTGGTGGATAATTCAAGTTCTTCTTTTTCATAAATACAAGATGGACTCAAATAGACATTGAATATTTTGCTTAAAAGTAAACTTCAATCCAACGTCTTGATTTCGTTCAAAATGTTTTCTTGCAGGCAGAAATGGAATTTCATTTACTCTGCAGTTGTTCATTGATTAAAAAAAAATGCAACACATATTTTGTTGATACATAGCATAAAAGAAAAAAAAAAAAAAATTTATGTGCCGTGTTAATTCATTTTACATTTCAAAAGGGTTGTGTGGCAGTGTTTTCTTTACTGTGGGGAAAAGGGTCCAAATGGCTCTTTGAGTGGGAAAGGTTGCCGACCCCTGCCTGGCATGGTTAGCGTCTCGTATGGTGCTCCGTAAGTCGAGACCATTTACACTTTGCGCCGGTCATTAAATCAACCTTCTACAAATGAGGTTAGCTTAAATCTTCAAGATAGCTTGAAAGGATCAGTGTCTCAACTCCTAAAAGAAGGGGGGAAAAAATTGCAATGTACCGTCTGCGATATCCTCCTCACATCCAAACTCCAAAAACAGCTCGCTTTAAAAGCATACTTTTGGCCTTTTAGCACCACCTCTCCAGGAAGTACAGCAAAACTGCGCCCACTGCGCCGATTTGTTTGGAACATTTCCTTGAGCCGTGTTTTTTTTTTTTTTTTCATTTCCTTTTCTTAACACTGTAAAGTTTCAGTCTTTTTGCAGGAGCACCCGATCGTCGGTAAATACATGAGCCTCGCTGCGACTTTTTGCTTAGGTTAAGCTAACGGAGGGGGAGGACAGTAAATACCGTGATAGCTGGGCTATCACAACATTAGGGTTACAACACCAGGGTTAACCTCAGCCTCTACTTAATTCATTTTTACTTTTTTTACATGTTTTTTTTTTTTTTTTTGCCTTTCTATTTATGGCTTGCGGGGTTTGTTTTTACGTTTGGGGGTTGCTTTTACTTTGCACTTATTTATTTTTGGTCCACATTATTGGAAGACCAGTAAGAAGATATCCGTCATGCTGCACTTTTTGTCAGGCTCAAAAGCTTAAAAGCACTGATTAAGACTTGCCTGAAGGTAAAATTTGATTTCTTTTCGTTAACCCGCAACTTGGGGGAATTCATTTCTACCTGGGCGGTAGGTGGCATTTTGTTTTTCTGTAAAGGAACATGACGAGATGACTTTTTCATTCTAAGTTGATCCCCTGCCACTGAGATGTACTGAGTGTCTTTATGTGTTCTCGCTGAACGTTTGCCTGTAAAACCCCAATGTTTAATTAAAAGGGAATTTTCAAACTCAAACTCCATTTATGGCTTGAAACCGGACCTTGGTACTAATTTCGGACCACAAACTGTAAGGTGTGCTGGTATGGCAATAAAAGTTCCTTGAATCCCTGAATCCTAGGTTAGCTTAGCATGCAGCAGACATCTGTCCTGGGAGCGAATTAACAAGTCAAGTCACATTTTATTCACATGGCGTCAAATGGAAATACACTGGCCACCAGAAAGTGTGTGAAGAGACGGAGGGGGTGTGTGAGGGTTGGGAGGGGCAAGCACAAACGATGGCTAACAAATCCACGCGGGCGTTTTTCTCATGGCTTCGCATCGGGAGCGTCGCCGCTCAATCGCTCGTTTGTGGGTTAATTGCATTCGTTTAACTATGAGCCAGAAATGACTCCAAATCCTGTTTTCCCTCTCGCCCACGTGCGAGCAGCTCCCGCGGCCTCTTCTTGCTCCACTTGTGAAGCTCATATCTAGAGATATATATAAACACACACAAACATATATACTGTATATTATACATACACCCACATGTTGTGTAGATATATAAAAATGCATACATAAAAATATATATACACACGTATAGTATGTCTAAACTTACATACATATGTGTATATATAAATATACATGTGCATATGTGTGTTTATATATGAATATACACACACAAACACACACACACACAAAAAAATAGATAGATAGATAGATAGATAGATAGATAGATAGATAGATAGATAGATAGATAGATAGATAGATAGATAGATAGATAGATAGATAGATAGATAGATAGATAGATAGATAGACACATATATACATATACACACAAATATTATGGAGGCATTTACGTATAAATGCATTAGCTGAAATGCTTTTTCATTTTTATGAAAATGTGGCAGCTTATTTTGACTCATAACTAAAATGAGTAATATGTAATCCAAACTGCATTTTTTCTTTTCTTCTTCTTGACTGCTCTTTCTGTGACTTAATCCAAATCATAAAGCAAAATACAATGAAGATTTAATTTTCAAAGCAAACTCTGGCAAACAGTTTCAAATTTCAATTAGAAATGTCAAATATGAAAAATAAAACAGTAGCAGAAATGCTTTTTCGGTTTTAGAAGGTGGCAGCATATTTAGACTCATAACTAAAATGAGTAATATGTAAACCAAACTGCATACTCATTTTCATGCCCTGGCGCTCAAAAAAGTATCAAAATTAAATTTGTATTCCCAGTTCCGCGCGGCGCAGGAAAGGGACGCCAGTGGCCGACGTTCTGCTCCGCGGCTTATTTGGATTCGAGAATGCAACACATTCAGCTGTTTACCCGCTGAAACCAGTTAGCATTGCACTCCCTTAGATTGTCACACAAATCATACAATAACGGATCCAGATAGAACTGCAGACCGTTTGTGAATCGGATGCCTGTGACAGACCTGAGCAGATCATAGAAAGCTTGTCTGAATTCTCCTCCCAAACATCAACGACGTTGCCCGAGCCGGCCTCTTCTCAGTCCTTCAGCAACTGGATGCGGTGGTTCCTGGACAATGTCAAGGATGTGCCATGCTAACTAGTCTCAGCGATCGGCTAGCAGGTAAACAGCTGAGTGCGCCGCATTCTGGAGCCCAAAACAAGCCGCGGAGAGGAAGGTCGGCCACCGACGTCCCTCAAATCAAAATTTAGTTTTGAACACTTTTTTGAGTCGCCGGGACGGGAAATGAAAAAAGCAGTTTGGATTGCAAATTACTCATTTTAGTTATGAGTCAAAATATACTGCTGAAAATGAAAAAAAAACATTTCTGCTCATGCATTAAATTTCACATTCACTTTCACGTTTGACATTTCGAATTAAAATTTCATCATGATTTGCCGGGGAATATTTAGAAAAAAAAATGTAATGCATTTTGCTTTCACATTTTGATTAAGTAACAGAGAGAGCTGTCTCGAAAATAAAACAAAAAATGCTGTTTGGATTAAATGTTACTCATTTTAGTTGTGAATCAAAATATGCTGCCACATTCTGAAAATGAAAAAGCATTTCTGCTACTGCATTTTCATTTGACTTATGATATCTGTAGGCTTCCATATAGAATTACATTAATATATATATACATTAATAATAACACAATATGTACACATATATACATACACACACACACCCGTAAGATAATACTTTATTAGAGAAATTCAATACAAAAATATACACGTGTATATAGTTATTGTTAGTTTTAATAATGAAAAGATAATCAATTAAGATTAAATAAAATCTATTAGAAATTAATTAATTTCTATATATGTGAATATTTATATATGTAAATACACACATACATATTTATGTGGGTCTAATAAAGGAATATATTTTATATACATGTGTCTCTGTGTGTGTGGTGTGTATATATATGTGGTATGTATGTATGTGTGTATATATATATGTATGTGTGTGTGCGCGTGTGTGTGTGTGTCTGTGTGTGTGTGTGTGTTTATACATATATCACAAGGAAATGCTGCATTTGTGCATTTGTTAAGAAATGAATGGAAACTGCTTACCAAACACGTGTTTGTATATTTAAATAGATATACATGTAAAAGTATGTCAATACACCAACACCGGTACCTGTACATGTAAGTTGGTCAAATAAAGGTATATCTATGTATATGTATATTTCTATGTGTATAATATCACAAGGGAAGATTGCAGAAATGGCCCTTTCGTAGGTTTCTTTACGAAGTGAATGGGAACAGCTCCGTAACTGCTTCGGCCTCTGCGGCGGCGGCGGAGAGGAGCAACGCCACTTCCCACCTAATTGAATTAGGCTTCTCATTTGTGTGATTTCTGTGTTTGTTTTTGGCAGCTGCCATCTGTTTGCCTGGGACCCGGCTCTATTAATAAGCCATTCAGATTGAGACGGGGGCTGTTGCTGCTGCTGCAACTGTTTCTCACCTCCTCTCTCTCTCCTCTCTCTCTTCCTCTCTGTCTTCATTTTCCCTTTCCACACTCACTTTAAAAAAACAAAACAAAAAGAAGATTGCCATGGAAATCATCAGAGGTGCCAAACTGAAGATAAAAGAAAGAGCTGGAACGTATACCTGAGCCAAATAAGAACAGAACCGGGGTCCGTTTGCTACGATTAACGCCGCGAATATTCATTGACCAAGGTGGGGAGGGGGGGGCTTCTCGCAGGAGCATATGCTCATGAATAACAAAAATATAGGAGAAATAAGAAGACATGCAGACTTGTGTTTTGTTGTTTTGTTTTGGACTCTGAACGTCCCCTATTGTGATGCTTTAAAGGATTAAAACAAATATTTTCACCACAGAGATCATTAACATGACAGAAGCAGCTTCTGAACTGTTGAGGTTCATATATATACATATATACATATATATATATATATATATATATATATATATATATATATATATATATATATACATATACATATATGTATATGTGTGTATGTATATTATATATATATATACATACATACACACACATATATATGTATATATATACATACACACATATACATCCATATATATATATATATATATATATATATATATATATATATGAACCTCAACAGTTCAGAAGCTGCTTCTGTCATGTTAATGATCTCTGTGATCAAAATATTTGTTGAGGTTCATATATATATATATATATATATATATATATATATATATATATATATATATATATATATATATATATATATATATATATATATATATGTATATATATATATATGTATGTATATGTATATGTGTGTATGTATATTATATATATATATACATACATACACACACATATATATGTATATATATACATACACACATATACATACATATATATATATATATATATATATATATATATATATATATATATATATATATATATATATATATATATATATATATATATATATATATATATATATATATATATATATATATATATATATATATATATATATGTATATGTGTGTATGTGTGTGTGTGTGTGTATGTATATATATATATATATATATATATTTATTTTTTTTTATATATATATATGTACATATACATATATATGTACATATATACATATTGTGCATATATATATATATTGTGGTGGACACTAAAGGCTCCCCTCTCACCCAGGGACTGACAGCTTATTGGGCTTGGTTACTGGGGGGTTCAAAATACTGATATCCCCGAATGTTTGGGAGAAGAGAATTATTGTGTTGGCGTGTCCACACATTAAAGTTTGAACCCTTCCACAACTCCGTCGTCATATTTATTTCATTTATATATGTATGTGTGTGTGTGTGTGTGTGTGTGTGTGTGTGTACATATACACACACATTCATATATGCTTACATACAGATCTATGTGTGAAAATACACATACAAATGTACATATATATGCGCATGTATGTATACATACATGCACATATGTATGCATGTATACATATATGTTTATGCATACACAAATACATATATTCATATGTTTTTGAATACAAATCACACACAAAACACACACATACATATATATGTATATATATGTATAAGCATATATTGCTCAGCTATTTTTGTGTCACCCATCTGTTTGCCGTGATATTTCAGTCACTGTCCCAGAACAAACACGGGCAATTCTCATTACCTTTAGAGAAAAAGAGGGGTGCGTGTGTGTGTGTGTGTGTGTGTGTGTGTGTGTGCGCGCACACGCTTGTCATCAGCAGGCAATATTAACCTCCATTCTGTTTTTGTTTTTTTTTTTCTTTTACCTCCCCTCGCTGACAGACGCCGTCTCCCTCTCAGTACTCAAGAGCACGAGGAATTCCAATCCGGGGCTCTCGCTCAGTATTCCGATCACACGCCACTCTCCTCCAGTAATACAAGTCTACTTTAAAATTCATAACTACATTTGGACAGAAGAAGAAGCAGAAGAAGAAGAAGAAGAAGAAGAAGAAGAAGAAGAAGAAGAAGAAGAAGAAGAAGAAGAAAAGGGAGGGGTTAGTGGGGGTGGGGTGGTGAGGGGATATTTCCAAGGAGCTTACTTGTGCGAAAATACAATTCGCTTTGGCATGTTTAACAGCCCCAACCCCGTCCTTAAGACATAAAGTAGTCATAACAATAATGAAAAACCCTGTGAAGAGAAGCTACGCCCGAGCATGAAACCAACACCTGTGATTCCTTTCCTCCTGGAGGATGACGAGGGCGAGCGTGGCGGGACGAGGAGGCGGAGGGGGGGGGGGGGGGGCGCCCTGGGGGGGGGGTGGGGGGCGAAACCCCCGGAAACCCAAACGATTGGACCGGGGG
>CAAKHD010001479.1:52405-71531 GCA_901007705.1 Fistularia tabacaria | reverse complement strand
GTGTAAAAAGTGCGGTAAATGGGGGGTGAACTCTATAGGGGGGCGTTTACCTTGATGGCAATGGAGGGAACAGGGTGAGCAAAACAAAGAGGGGGGAAGAAGAGGGGGGGGGGGCGATGCAGATGGGAGGAAGGGGAGGAGTGCGTGGGTGAGCGCAGGTGGGGGAGACAAACACTTTTTGCTTGAAAAACACGATGAGAGACAAGATCAGCCGCGGCGAAACAGACATAATCGCAAGAGGAGGAGGCGGAGGAAGGAGGGAAGGAGAGGAGGAGAGAGACAGAGAGAGAGAGAGCGACGGATAGTGTGGGGGGGGGAGACAGATAGATAGGGAGTCTTTGAAGAGCAAAGAGAGATAATAATACATGGAATAAACCCAACACTTAGGTATAAGATGAAACTGAATCATAGAGGGCCGGTGAGCCGCTGCCAGCGGAGGCTATTTTTTTTCCATCGCTAAACGGCATCGCAGTGTTAGGCACGGCAAAAGCTACGTGTGTGTGTGTGCGTGCATGTAGGTTTTGGTGCAATGAAAGAGTATAATGTGCAAAATATGTGACTAATAGCAGGCACAAGGAGACAGGCAGCCTGCAGGATCCACACCTCCACAGCGTCTATTGAGTGGGAGGACGGAATGAGAGAGGGAGATGCTTGTGCTCATAAAGACATTCACACACACGCACACAAACCTGAAAACAGGTACACGTGCGCTGCAGCTTATGAGGATGTGACATTCAACACCAAACGCCGTATCTCCTGTGTTTGGGTGCTCAATGTGGGGGGGGGCAATTAGCGGAGCCCGTCTTGCTCATGCTGAGGTCCGGCGTCGGGGGCCTCCGAGCCGAAAGAGCAGCGCAACGGCACTTTTAAAAATTCTGATATGAACTCTTTCTGCTTGAGTCTGGACTGCTGATCCTGGGTGCCTGAGATCCTCCGCCTTCTCCATCTCCGCTCCCCGCGACCTCACGGTTCCACTTGGGTCCCCCTAATTCACAAACGTTATGATAAAATCGTCTTGCTGAGGCGAGCAGGCAAACCTCCAACTCTCTAGATTTCCCTCCACCTAATTTCCATAGTTCATGGAGTTTCCAGTCCAACCTCATCCCTCAGTGTGTCCGTCACCATAGCAAACAAGAAGAGCTGATCCCTGATGCTCTCCCAACTTCCACCTTGAACTTCTCTGTCACACCTAGGCCTCACCACTGTCTCACAGTGGTCATACATGTCCTGCAACACCCTACCATACTTCTCCGCCCCTCCAGACGTCCTCATACAACCGCAGTTCCTCTCTTGGCTCCCTGTTGAATGCCTTTTCTGGATCTGCAAAGGCACATCGCAGCTCCTTCTGACCTTCATCATAACAAAATGATGATTTGAATCATCTATCAGGTAAGACAGGCATCATCTTAGGAACAGCAACTTCAGAAAGGACCTGTGTGGTCCAGAGAAGTACACCTGCATACCATCCTGACAGCAGTGGCCTCCTTATTCTTACCGCCCCAAATGATTAATAATCTTTTGTTGTGGCATATATTGTTAGGTTAGCGGATACCGTATCGTTTACCAATCTTTAACTCGGTCCCCAGCTACTTCTTGGTTGGCTCTGCTATCGCTGACAAATGCTCCATCCGGAGGGAATCCAATCTTCTCTGCTGGAATGAATGCTTCCCTTCAGACCAGCTGTTCTACCCCCACCGCTGGCAAGTGGCGAGGGAGAATTTAATTTCTGTTATTTCCGCCCGGGACGTCGGGAGCTGAATGTCAATGTGTCGTTGCAGGATAAGCGCCGCAGATAATGGGTGGACACGCTCTGCGCGTCGCGGTCTTCACCGTTATCAGTCTGTCAAAGGCAGAAACTCGTGTCCTAGACTTTTTCACACCAAGAAAGGAATCGGGACTGTTGTGTGCGACTCAGAAGGCATGAGTGTATTTGTAAAAAAGTACTTTTGGCGAGTACCCATGCATCTTCAGGAAAAGTAATAATAATATCCTGGTTGTTTATTGTCGAAACAGAGGGCTTTAACAAACTGACAACATACACACACACGCACACGCACGCACACGCACACGCGCACGCGCACACACACACACACACACACACACACACACACACACACACACACACCTGTGTGCAAAACAATCAGTGACAGCTGGGGAAACTATCTGAGTCCGTCTGCAACGAGGATCTGTGCAGCTGTGAGTGCGAGTCAATCAAATGGAGCTGAAGACATTCTGAGAGGGAGCCACGCGGTGTGATATAGCACAGTTTGAGGCATGCGTGTGTGTGTGTGACTAATTATCGTCGCTAATTAAAGTCCCACTTCTTCCTGGTCTCCAGGGGAGTTGGGCTGGGGGTGGGGGACTGGCCTGGATGACTGACATTCAAAAGGGAGGTGAAAGGAAAGCGAATGTGCATCTGTGTGTGTGTGTGTGCGCGCGCACGTGTTAGAGAGACGTTCAGCAGGGGTTACAGAGTGGGTGGGAAAGACAGCCATCGCTGTGGGGTTTAGATAAGCAGTTATTAGCGGTGTAGCATACTAATACACGCCAGCCCACCCACCTACACACACACACACTAGGATATTACTGGAAGCTGTTGAACATCCTGTGTACCCATTTAAGCGAGAATAACCTGTAGTTGTTGACCTCAGTTTTAAAGTTTGTGTTTTTTCAGGGCTCTGTCTATAAAAGGCAGACAAGGGAAGGGCAGGAATCGTGGGAGGCGGACACACCCCTCAGAAGCACTCTGCCCGGTTAAGTGAAACAGTGGGTCACCTGAAGATCGTGATTAAGATCCACGACAGGGAAACTGTGATTGAGAAACCGGTTAGCGTGTCAACTGGATACCACTGTGCGCCCGGCTACGTGCTAATTTCGACGCTACCCCGTTTACTCCCCGTGGAACTGACTGGGTCAAACGTCATCGCATCCTTTCGCCGAAAATGTTGCTGGCGTCGGAAACCGCTGAGGGCTTTTTGCCGTGGAGTCGATTGGGAGAGGTGTCCTGCTGCGGCACCTGGCTTTCGGATTCTTCCGGGGAGCGACCGGGGGCGGCGAACACAATTAGGCCGTCAAAGCGGCCTGACTTTCCACAGCGCCTTTCGACACTGCTGAATGGACAAGCGCCCACGTCGCACCTTTCGCTTTCAAGCGTCTCCCTCCCTCCCTCTCTCAGCCTATTGTCTGTCCACCTCTCACTACTCCACTTCCTCTTCCACACTTGGTTGAAGTGAACTGTGTCTGTCGATGAGTCAGCTCGAGTGGTGGGAGAGCGAGATATATAAAACTGCATGGGCGGCGCGGGAGGGGGAGGAATAGGAAATAAAGCCGGTGGAAAATAAAGACGGATGAGAAGACGACAGCGAGAAGGCGAGATTCCCCACGCGCACGCGAACGTGCCTTCCGGAGGCGGGTAGGGCCTGTACACGCCAACTCGGAAGGAGCGGACGAGACGACGATGTCGCCGTCCCAGGACCACCCCCTGCCACAGAGACACCAGGCCACAATCACCATGAATCCTAACCTTCAGCGGGAGGTGATTCCTCGGACCACCCAAGTAGCAGAAACATCTGACGACTAAAGAGTGGTTTCGGAGCTACCCTACTAACGTCCTCAGTCTGATATCCAGATAACCGAAGCCGCTTGCCACGAGTGACCCGCTAACCCTCGATTGTGCTGCTGAGGGATAATTCGAACAAATAAGCGACGGAAAAAGGGTTATCGTGCTGTACCCGCAAATCGAGGCACCGCAGCTGAGAATGGACAGCAGCTCTGCCCCGGGAGGATGGGAAACAAACCACACCCATGACGGGACAAAAGCGGTGGCAGATGTCATTTTCTCATTTTCCTTTGGTGTAAGAAGTCTGTTTTTGTGAAGAGTGAAGTGACCCTCGACTACGTGCACCGTGGGAAGCCTTCTACTCGGACATCGGTTGGTCAAACCCTCAACTCCCCCTCCCCGATTGGACGCTGTTGTCTCTCCTGTGTCGGTGCGGGTGTGAAAGGTGAAGCGCTTTGGCACCGATTCCGACGGAGGAGGTGAAGGACAGAGGAAAAGGAAAGAGAGGGTGGGACGAAAAGGCAAGGAAACTTTGGCGAGATTAAACAACCTGGAAGGGGCGAGGAAGAAGCAGGGAGAGTGGAAGAAGACCGGAAAAAAAAGAGAAAGCAAGAAGTCAGAAAGGAGAGTGTGTGTCAGAGGGAGGGGGGTAGAAAGTGACGAAGAGAGAAGGGGAGAATACGTAACACCAGGATGAGGAGAAGCACTGGGAGGGAATTTTTTGGTCCTACCTGGCGTCCGCCTCACTGTAATACTCTCTGGCTACAATGTCCTCGAACAGTTCGCCTCCGGTCACCCTGGACACACACACACACACACACACACACACACACAGGACTGAATCGATTGGAAGAAGATGAAGAGGTTGAACTACAATACTACTATGATGCAAGAAATCCTTCATCTTTTTTTTTACTTTCTGTAGCATCCCCTCCTCCTCCTCCTCCTCCTCTCCCCCCCCCCATCCTCCTGTCCTCCTATCCCCCCTTCCCATACTGTTTCCATGGAAACTAGAGGGAATTGCCAAGAGATGGATGTGGAATGCGTGGGCGGTGGTGGTAATGGGTGGGGGGGGCAAACATAGGAGGGAGTTATGTAATTGTATATGTAGAGCGGGAGGGGGGGAGGAGATGGAGGAGGAGAGAAGACCCAGGACTTACAGGTCAAAGAGGAGGTAGTGGAATCCCTCCTCTGATATACTGTCATGAAGACGCACTGGAAGAAAAAGGAGAAAGAGGGCGATAAATATCTGTCTTTATGATTTCATCACTTCATCGCGACGCTCTGCCTTGTCTGGCTTATCTCTTCTTCTTTGCTATTTTTTTGTAAATTCTATTTATCTTTCCCTCTCTGTCTCTCACCGGTGGAGACATGAAACATTCAGCTCTGCCAGACTTTTTTATGAATAAAACAGGAAAACGCCGCTGCAGCTCGGCTGACAGACCAAACACGAAACCAAGACGGATAATGGGAGTTCGTGTGTGCGTGTCAAAAGGAAGTGATGATAGCCGAAATGTCCCGCGAGGGACGGAAGGGCTCCTTCTTGAAGACTTTGTGGATTTTGGAATCGAAAATTATGTGTAAGGTTCCAACGTGAAAACTTTCTAATCGATCGGTTTGTTGGACAAGGCAAAACAGCCGTAGCCAGCTGCAGCTGAAAAAACACACCCTTAAAAAATATGTTTCATCAGGTATCTGAGCAGATGGGCGTCAGACTTTGATGGGTAAAAAAAACAAAGAATAAAAGAAAAGGGGGAAAAAATACAAAGACGTGTCCTTACCAATGTTGGGATGTTTCAACAGGCGGCAAATCCGAGCTTCTCGCTCCAGCTTTTGATGATCTAAAAAAAGGACAGCGGAGCAGGAAAAAGAATATTCGGCGTTAAAAGAGATACGGTTGAAACAGCATGGACAGAAGGGGGTCCGCGGGGGGTCCGGCCGTTGTTTCAGGGCGAGAAGGAGGTGTTTTAAAACCCCCTGGTGAACTCTTTAGGACGACCTTTCCATTTAAAATTGACTTCAGTTACTGTCTACATGAGATTCAGCATTGCCACCTCCCGCATTTCCAGCCAGGAGAGTGTATTTTCCCCCCGCTGGACTGAATGTGAATCGTTCAAATATACCGAGAACGTTTTCACAACATTCAAAGGAAGACGCTTTGATCGCCGCGGGGTCGGCAGCAGTCTTGACCTCCCGCTCCACAGTTGCTGCGGAGGCTTCCGGGCCTTACAGTAGAGCCCAGAATTCACAGAATGGAGTCAAGTCGGGCTTTGGCTCACGACCTTTACGAATGCTACAGCGGAGGGAGGAAAAATAAAGAAAGAAAGAAATTAATAAATAAAAGTAGCTGAAATGTCTCCTGAGCTGAAGGAGCTCAGGCATCCGGAGGGGGCGTGGAACAGAGCAGCTGCTCCTTCACTTCCAAAAGGACACAGCTGAGAAGGTTCAAGTGATGCCTTCTCAATGCCTCCCTTTGGATTCATATATAAGGTTGTTTTTTTTCTTTTTCGTTTTTTTGTTGCAGCACATCCTACAAGTTGTCAGCCCAGCACATTTCATCTGGTTCGGGGAAAGCCTCGGGCTCTGCAGCTCAAAGACGGAGATGCTGGAAGGGACATCTGGTCGACTTCTGCCAACCAGGGTGAAGGAAAACCCGTGTCTGCAGGAGCAGGGCCAGGGGACACAGCTGCATACTTTGTTTGAGTATTAGCTTAGCAGCATTAGCCTTTACCGAATCCGTAGCGGCCTCCCTTCGCCGAGGGATGTTACCACGGAGATGCGGGCACACGGAGAGCGGGCACACAAATATGTATCGACCGAGCGCACACTCGCTCTGGCATCGAGCGCTGACAGTGAAGTGTAAGCCCAGTGATTATCGTCTTAGAAGATGAGAGAAGCGAGGCGGAGGAAGGAGTGGAGGAGTGTTGTGGAGAAGGGAGCGGGGGGGAGGAAAGTTGGAGAAGGAGCGAGAAAGAGAAAAAAAAAGGAACAGGGGCGATTAGTTTGCTCAAAGCTCCGCCGTTTTCTCTCAAATCGAGGAGAAAGACGAGCACGGCGTCGCCGATCGCTGCAGTTTCACCGACCGCTTCTTTACACTTGTGCGTCAAATCCACTCACCCCGTCAACATTCGCATTTCTCGTCTGAATTCCTCTTGCTTTCGGCTGTTGTGTTTCAGTTTAGTTTCGGAAAGAGCCGCCGGCGCCTGTTCATGTTTTATTTTATCTGGACAAGAACACACTTCAAGTAGTCAAACATCTAAACATGTTTGACTGTTTGAGTAGAGTGTGCCGATCACCGACCCGACTGCAGACACACATTGGCAACAGCCAATTAAAACGTCAGAAAATGACAGGAATTAGCGGGAATGCACCTCCTTCGGTGAAGGCGGGAGAGGGCCGACAAAGCCAAACTCGACGTCTCTGCTGGAGGAAAGAGCGGATAGCTGCGCCAGCAGCAGAGACAGCCGAGTGTTTGTTGGCCATGTTTGTTTACCCTCCGAAACGCCACCCTTGTAGACATGGTCACTGGTGGTGCGTTCGGGTCTCTTCAGGAGGTTTGACCAATCATGTCCTCATATGGGAATCTGCTAAAACGTGAACCTGGCGTCTTTTCAATACCAGTTACCACGGTGACAGTTGTGTAGTGCAGTGGTCCCCAGCCCCGGTCCGCTTTATTGGTACAAATTATACTTTTAGACCTTCTGGATCATATTTTGAAAACCGACTGTTTGCGTCTTCGCCTTACTTCCACGCTTAATATTGTAATTGCCTTAAATAAAGTGTAATAGTTTTATTCAGATTAAATACTGTGATTTATGCATAAAACTGGTCCCTGGTACAAAAAAGGTTGGAGACCAGTGGTGCACTGTCCGCAGTTTATCAGATAACTTGATTATATTCACCCGATAGATGTGACACATAACATCATTTATTACATCATAATATATTAAATTCCAATTATTTTGGGACATTTCAAACTATTTATTTTGCAATGAAAAATCCTCGACTGAATGCAGACGGCATAATTATACTGCAAACTTTCAACATATCATCAAATCCCAACTCCCTCAAAACAATATTACAAAGAACAAAAATATTTGATATATATGTACATATGAATACATTAACCGGCCATAATTCACCGCAATTTTCCTTTCAACATTTGAATACCACCCAAACCAGTTGATTGTTTTCGCTCCTGGTTCAGAGAGAAAGACGATGTTTCGAATCAACTAGTCACTTGAACGGGGTAGAAATTAGAACAAGAAGGCGAAACGTTGCATGTTTCCAGCGTCTGCGCTCCGAACAGGCCTGATCTACAAGCTGGTTGGTGAACAGACACGTTCCCCATCATGCTTCGCCTTGGCCATCCAATCAGGAGCATCTGCTGACATTAATCTGCAAACACTCAGCTGGCTCTGAGCGAGTCTTCGCTCTATCTGACATATTGAGCCTCCTCTTTTTCCTTTTCCATCCACACACATTTGCAGAGACGCGAGACTAATTACTTTGTTCGATGTAACTGTTGGAGCCATTACCGACGATTATCCGCCTTGAAGGAATTGGAAGGGTTTTCTCTCTCTGTCTCTTTTTTCTGCCGTCATGACCACAGAGGGCTATACGCACTCAGGCGTGATTAACTTAAATTAACTGAAGTTCACAAGCGATTTGTTGCTGATTTATAAGTATTTATTTGATTTTGAAGCCTCCTCTTGTACTTTTTTTCTTGCAAATGTTTGGGCATGTTGTTACAATTTTGTTTTGTGGCCCATACTTTTTCTGGCAGTTTCACTAATTTCTCAGTGTTTTTGTGTATTGTCAGATAAACGGTGACATCTGTTGAATTTTGAAAAACATTAAAAGGTGAATTTAGCGGGTTATAACTCACTGTATTCATAGAAGATAATTAAAGCTCTTTCACACCTTGCAGTTTCAAAGCGCTGTAAGTGCCGCTATGCAAGGTGCAAACCAGACCATCGGCAGCGACCTTGAGGTTCAGTGTTTTGCCCGAGGACACTTCATCATGCAGACATGTGTGCTAAGGATCACCGGAGTCTTGTATCATGAATAACTATGACTTCCACTGGAGCTCAAAATATACAGATGGCGTGGCGGCATTTAAAGTTTGCCTATTCCTCACAAATCAGGATTTGCTGCAGTGATTAAATGCGGAGCGAACAGAGTGAGCATGAAGTGGACCGAGCGGGGCTACATCTGTCCTGGTTATCTGACATTGACACAGTGCCGGATGGAAGAAAAAGCGGGTCATATCGCTGCCACTGCATTGCAGGTGAACCTGAAAGCACCACGCGCGCAGACACATCTGGTACGAACGACACACATGCAGCGCTCTCCTCTATCGTGATGAAGCACGAGGCCATATGACAACCTCTGGCAACCCAAGACCACAGATCGCTGCCAGTAAACAAGCTCTGTGATTGGCTGGAAGCCCTGCCCAGCAGACCTGCCCTACATTTCCTGTTGACATGGACTGGATTGACATTAGCTGGTTTGAGGCTGTGGTGGTGGATGGAGGAGGTGTTGGAGTGGGTTTGTATGACCTTTCCAATATATGCACAGTCACCGAATTACAATTCTTCTGGAATTTTCTATTCATATTAACATCATACGGCCAAAGGAAAGCAGCAAGAGCGGTGGCCAAGAGTTGTGGGGGGATTCATTAAGACACTAATTTGGTAAATATTCCCTATAGGCAGATGCTCTATATGTCAAGAGCCCTGTTATGTAAATCAGTATATTTAAGTAGCTCTTAAGTGGTCTTCTGTGGAGCGAGCAACATGTCGAAAAATCCTTTATTAGAAAATAATAAGAGCAGGAGGTGAGCTCAGTATATCTGCGCTACGCAAACAGTGTGTGACTTTCCATCCATAAATTGAGATTTTAAGGTATCTGACAGCACCGATATGTCGGACACGATATTTTGATCTGTGAATGAAATGTGACTTTCAAAACCGCCGGCGACCCTCGGCCGAAGACCACAACGGCAGGATTTCTATTAGCTCACTATGTCGTCCACTGAGAGCATCCTCCATGGCTGTCTGGACGTCTGCGCGAGTGTGTGCGCGCGTGTGTGTGTGTTTGTGTGTGTGTGTGTGTGTGTGTGTGTGTGTGTGTGTGTGTGTGTGTGTGTGTGTGTGTGTGTGTGTGAGAGTCAGATGAGAGTCCCGTGCTTAAAGGCATGAGGGCTTGCAGGCGCATGGCCCCCCCAGCTGCCAAGTGCTTGGGGTGCCTTCTCATGCATGACCCCTCCCTCATTTTAGCAACCACCCCCATCTGCCAGGCCCAAACAAACACTCACCCGCAGGCCGGGAGACACGACTTACCTGCTGAGCAAGAGGGGAAAACACATATTTATATATCATCTCCAGGAATACATGGGAGCGCCCCGCACTATATGACCCGGCTGGTTCGTCGCCTTGACGATGGCTGCCATCAAACCTGCCTGCAGCAGCCCATGTCAGATAGGTCATGGAGCTATTAATAGGACCCGAGGTGGAGGAAGTATGCGGCCGCTCCAGCGCCACAGAACACGGTTCATCCATTAGTAAGGAGCGTGGCGAGTGTGCGCGCCGCCAGCCCGGGTCAGATCAGTCCTCCTGTCAAATGCTAAAGCGCGACCGAGGTTGGAAATTACATTGCCGCACGCGAAATAAGTCGCAGCTACGCGAACGGCTGCACGACAGCGAAAAATGTACTTGTCGGACGATGGCGGGGCCAAGTAGTGGCTCTTTTTGCTGTTTGTTTGTGTGTCTCTGTGTGAGTGTGGCATTAAGTTTCGCCAAGCCAATCGCCCGGATTAACCGTTAGCCTCCCCACTAGTCACAGCAGGATAATCTAGGAGGGATTTAATCTCATTAAAGAGATCCACACTGCATCTTACATCGGAGAGTGCCATGAGTGACACACTTGCTGCCGGGGATGATCCCACACATCAAGACACAACAGGTAGTTTTGCTGATTTCTGCTTCCCTTCTTATATTGGCCACTTCTTTCTTCAGATAATCAGGAAAATTATCCATTCATTCATTGATTCTCTTTACGGCTTATACAACCACGCACTGTCTCATTCATTCAAGTACCATTACTTATCTATTTATGTCATCAGGCGCATTTGAGCGTCGTGAACTCTGCTCACTGCTTCGACGGGCATTTAAGTTAGTCTCATTACCTGCATTTTTTCGCTTTGGCTCCTCAACAATGTTGACTAACTAGAGTTCTCTCGGCTCGGGAAGTCAAATGTTCCCAAGGTTCCCCCGACTTAACAACCCCTTGGTATGTCGTATACGGTTGTTTGTGTGTGCGTGCTATTGACATTACTTCAAGACACTACAAAAGACTTGCATTTTTTGAAGTTTCTTCAAAATCTTCTTTCATTTCTGACCAATTCGGTCAATTTGTTAAAATCCTGATTCTCGATGTAACGTTCTAATCACTCACAAGCAAAAAACAATGAATTACCTCAAATCAAAATTAAAAAATAAAACAATGGTAAAGAAAAGAAACATAAATTTGCAAGAATTACGTAAAATTCTTGCTGATTTACTTTGAATCTGCCAGATATCAGCGACTGAATAGAAATTATATTAAAAGAAAGTCATAAATCAACAAATAGCTTAAAATCTGAACAATATACAAAAATACATCATAAATATATCATAATAACCCGTTCCAAGACATGACAAATATGTCGGTAAAAACACCCAGTTGGAATTTACATTTAAATCTGAGATCAGCGGTTTGCACCGAAAGGTTTATCCTCAACACGTTCACAATGTCTGCCCACCTCCCGTCCGACGGCCCCGGCAGCTGTAAACGGTATGCTTAGATATTACGGCGTCGCCCTAAATTATTCATTCGCACTGCATTCTGAGAGCGGGGGCACGGATTAATTCAACCCGGTTGCACAAACACTCCGTACATCACATTACGGTATCCTTGAAGCCACCCTTATTGCACAACACATTAACTAAAAATAGAAGCATCATTTCATATATGGCCTGAGTGTAGATCCAAGAGCCGGGCACCATGCTGATGTATATCCAGTATCAGGTCATGTGATATCACGGATTTCATTTTAAAATTGAAAATCAGGATACATAATAAAAAGCAGATTGGAAATTAGTCCCCCTTTAAAAACAAATTTAAATAATCAAAAAATTGCATAAACATTGTCTTAACCTTGATAAAATAGATGGAGGTCAAATGGACAATAGTAGAAAAAATGAGCAGAATAAATCAATAAAATAATAATAATCATTCTAATTACTGGAATTGGATGATTTTCAAGGTCAGATCCGTGACGTTTGTCCAGGCACGAGTGTGTGTCTGTGTGTGCATGTTTACGTACATGCTAGCCTAAAAGCTTGCAAACGCTGTTTTCAAATTTCCCAGGCATTTGAATCAGGCCCTGTTTATGCTGCAACGTTTTTAGGTGAAGACAAAAAAACCTCAGGTTGCATCTCGGCTGTGAACGAAATGAAAAACGGGCTCTGAAAAACGCCTCTATCTCCATGCAAACAGGGAAAATGCAACTATTTGTAAATGGGACACACACCATCGGGTCAATCACAACAACAACGATGGCCGACTGGAGAGTACTTCTACTGGCATGGCTCCGAGTCTACGTTCTCTTGGGATTGACCTGCCTTGTAGGTCAGGGTCACTCCAAGCAGTGACTCCATGTCATCGTGGGCCCGTACAAATACCCGATTTCTCGCCATTGTTGATGTTTATTCTGGCCGTAGTACGCAGGTGTTTTCAAAGTGCCAAGACAGGAAGTGTCTCGAACCACAAACCACACCACAACTACTGGCCTGGCATGTGTACTACAACGTCTCTGGTGTTTCCATGATGTCCCCATCTGCACGTGGAACTATCCGTCCATGTTTTTCCTCATTTCCTGTTTCTAAATACTGAAACGTACCAACCAAGGACAACCAGGCCTCTGAATATCGTAGTTAATATTCTTTCTCTCCATCAAGCCCCGTCCAGGCTCCGCCATCGACAAACTCTGGATAACTTCCCGCAATAAGGCACCGCTCACTTTTAAATCCAACCCCCATTCAGCCCCGTGGGATCTTAAATCTCGGGGTTCTGTCGTCCTGGTTACTCAGAATATTGCTTGAAAAATTATCTCACACTTTTCCCTGCCAAGGCCATGGATTTGTTTATTTATTTAGCTATATATTATAGATGGGGTTTAGTGGAAGAGGATCAGCTTCGCAATTTGGTCTTTCCTTTGGGAACTTCTGGACGTCTTCCTTTTCGTCGGCACGGTGACTTGAGAACGAGTTTTATGATAAAAACCCACGTGGGGGACGAACGCACGTGTCTTCCATTCTCGACCGAATAAACCATAATAACTTCGATAATGTCAGCTTGATCACTAATCATCCTAATTGAGACCGACACTCAGGAGAGACGACTAAGTCCAGACATTCAAGGTTGATGCCCTCGGCCACGGGCAGTTAAAATGCCTCACAGAAATTTCCACACACAAAACAGAGTCCCATCTGTGTGTGTGTGTGTGTGTGTGTGTGTGTGTGTGTGTGTGTGTGTGTGTCGAGGCAAACACTTAGGTGTCAGTGCGATGCCACATGGCAGAGGCCCGGGCTCCAGTTACGGGCAGCAGGAGATTTACATTGAGCAAGTGGCGAGGAGCCGGGCGGTGCTGAACGGCGCTCTGGGCTTTGTGACCGTGGCATTTAGCCTTGGCTTCGGCCGGCAACTGTCGCCGGCTACCCGGCATGTGACACTAGTTAAAGCGCCGTGAAGATTAGACTATTAATCTGCAAACATAAAAATAAGGATATGACGTTGACAGGCAGCCTGTTCTATTACATATAAAACCTTTTCTTCCCGAATATTACAGCCAGAACTCTCCGATAATAAGGGTTTGCCTCTCAAACACGAGGCCATGTGACTGGTAGAATGTCTCTATGTGATGTCAATGAAAGAGTGAATGGTTGCATGTCTCTGAATGATGTGTGAGTGAGGGGGGCAGGAGTTGTATGTCTCCACAAAACTTGTGAATGAAAGACTGAATGGTTAAATGTCTCAATAGGACATGTGAATGAGAGGGTGAACGGTTGAATGTCTCTTTATGTGGCAATGTGACCGTACCAGGGTGAGCCCCACCTCTTGCATATGACAGCTGGGATAGGCTCCAGCCCCCCCCCACTGCAACCCTGACTGTAGAATAGGTGGTATAGATAGTGGATGAATGAATAAATAAAAAATGAATCTGCCTAGGTGGGGGTTAACTGTTTGCACCGCACATAGGACATCATTACAACCATCATTACCTTATTTTGATTCATAGAGGTTCTACTCCTGTCCCCCAACCTAAGTCACTGATCAGTGTTCATCAGCTCAGCGATGCAAGATAAAACCTATTCACTGTCCCATCTCGCTGACAGACACCTTGACTCCCCGTGATTATCATCTTGGCTCAGTAAGTGAAACGGGACTTTGGTACAGCAGAACAGGGGTGCTTACCTCTTGCAGACAGCTTTTTCGTGTTGATAATTTTGGCGGCGTACTCCTGCCCTGTGCACAGCTTCACACATCTGCGCACCACTGAAAAGGCTCCCCTGCAAAACAGATCAGACACATTTGCCGTCAGCTGACAATTCCGTCCGGTGAAAAGTGGCGGCCGTTTGACTGCATGACCCCGACTTGCCCAAGAACACTTTGGCGTGACCCCGCTTGTCTGGTAAAAAACCCAGTTCCCCTCGCCAAGGGCTGGCACCTGTAGGTCTCCACCTTTTGATTGACACCCAAAATACGCAGGACCCAATCCTGGTGTGTCTCTATGGGGGAGCCACTAGAAAAACAGCTCCATGTTGGATGGAGTTGGGGGGGGCTGTTGTCGTCCGTCTATCTGTCGCCAGCCGACAAGGTCGAGGTCAAAGGTTAAAGTTGCGATATCAGCAATCCAGTGGGTGGAGAAGACACTACACGGGGTTGACCCTGCATGCTGAGGTTTGGCCTGATCGAAAAACCATCAGTCAGAGGACAGGACTGGGGCAACCGTAACTGCTAGAACCAATTCTCCAACATGGAGGAAACATGGAGGGGCGTGGAACTGCATAAGCAGCAAGAACGTTAATGAACTCTCCGATAACTTGATTCATCAAGGACATTTCACCCGACATTGCCCAGCAACAAGTGGAATATCTACGCAATGGAGGCAGAAATATTGATCATCCCAACATGTCCAGGATGGACAACACTCACATTAACCTCTGCTCCTGCGATGTCTTCAATCCAAGCAGCACCTTTCCAGTCTTTCCTGACTGCGCGCCTGACCTCATGTACGAAATCAAAAAAAGTGTAGTGTACAAGCACTGCAGGTGGGGGTATAGCTCAGTGGTAGAGCATTTGACTGCAGATCAAGAGGTCTCCAGTTCAAATCTGGATGCCCCCTGTCCTTTTCTTCACTGTTGGGGATAGGAGATGTGAGCTCTTCCCATGTCTCTCCCTCCATCAAATGTACACATTTTCTCTCGACATACAAGAACTAGCAGGATCGATGCCACATTCTCCAACTGACCTTGCGTTGTATGCTTTGCTTCTAAGTATCGGCCATAGCATTAAGGTTTGGTTCATCTCAAACAGGAGTAAATCTTGGAAAACCTTTATCGAGACCGAGAAATCTTCTGTCCAGTAGTCACCTTCATGACACGTGTTCCTCAGACTCGCCTTCGTTTCCATAAAGCCTGCGCAAACTAAGTTGAGACATAGTGCACGAGTCCCAACAACATATCTGTGAAAGTTCTCAGTCATGCAGGTCATGTCGTGTAAACTGGACTTGATTTTTTTTCTCTTGAAAACAAGAGCTGAAGAAGATTCTCGGCTGAGAGGTGAAACGTCTTCAGGAGGAAAAAGCAAAGAGGATCACGACGAGGATGGGATTCGAACCCACGCGTGCAGAGCACAATGGATTAGCAGTCCATCGCCTTAACCACTCGGCCACCTCGCCCACACGTTAACACCAAACTAGAGAAAGTTTTCACAAACCAGGGAGGGTCAATCAAGGTGAGCTCTGGAACAAGATGAACCCAACCCTGGCTCCTCAGAGAGGATTTATTATTAGATCCTTCATCAAGCTCCCCTTTGATGAAGAGCCAAGGAAGGGATGCTTCCCGGCAGGTAGACTATTCTCCACTGACACTGACTCAAATCAAAGGCTTTCAAAGTAAGATCCAGATTTGGACCGAGTCCGTGAAACACAGGCACCTTGGCCGGTCTCGCCTCAGACGCTACACCCGTAGACTCTACAGAAGGGCTTGGGAGTTGTAGCCCCTCGCAGAAAGAAGCATTAGCGTCAAAACCATTGCGAGAAATCACCAGAGAAGTGCTCAGGAGATGGAGCGGAGCATTTGATTTTGTATAACAGAAAGAATAAAATAATGTTAACCACCATCCGCCACTAAGGAAGAAGTGGAACCCTGAAGAGACTCCCTGCATAAAACATGATCTTCATCATCCTCTCCTCACAATCAGGGTCATTCATCTTGCGCTATTTATAGCAGCCGGGGTTCTGGATTCATCGCCGTGGCGTCTTTCAATTTAAAGAAAAATCAAACAAACAAACAAACATCGGAACTTGGGCGGCGAGCTGCTGGGGACGCTGCACAGAGCCAATCAGGCAGCCGGTCCGTCGGTGCTCACGTGCCTGGATTGGAGGGAGATGATCCAAAAACAAAAAAAAGAATGAAAAATGGCATTCACATCCAGAAGGAAGAGACTTGAGTTCTCTCTCATATGTTGTCACTTTTTTTATTACCTAAGTGTAAAAACATGATAAAAAAATATATATATGTGAATATATATATATATATATAGTTATTTGGAAAAAAAATAGGTTTACTTATTCGATTAATGATTTGTATATTTTGCTTAACTTATATTGAAGAGACTTTAAAAATTTTTTTTGAATTGCTTCATTTTTCATTGATAATTTACGAGCAGTAATTTAAAGTAGATTTCATCATTTTTAAAATGTAATCTTTCATCTAAGTTGATTAAATTGCTTTCAATTTTCAGAAATAAAAAAATTCATAGAATTGTAGCGGTGTATGATATTGTCTCTTAACTAACTGATCTTTTTGTATTACTTTTTGATGGATTTTTCTTGCTTGAGTTATAATTGTAGGATTTGTTTCAAAATAAAAATCAGATGATTTTTCACGCTGAAACTTACGCTGTTTTTTGATTATTGTGTAGCAATTTCGTGCATTTTTCTTTTCAAATTGAGCAAAACTGGCCAAAACACTTACTCCAAAATGAGGCGCTCTCGAAGTTTTCTAGAAATGGAATATTAAAATCCGTTTGTCCACATTACAAACGCCTCAGCTTCCTGATATCTAACGAGAAGAATGAAACAAAGGCCACACAAAGTAGTCCGCTTCCTTATTGCACCTTTAAACACTCCAGTGTGTGTTTAAAAGCAAGGCCGGAGGCAGCTGTTTCTCCCTGGTAACAGTGCAGGACTGATCTGGCCTTATCTGACGCTGCGGCACCGCGACAGCATCCGTCTCCGAGGGTCAGAGCCCGTCTCCTTCGCATCACGTCAGGGAACTACGAACTTGTCCTCAACATATGCACTCAATTTCATCTCTACATTTTGAACCGGTGTCTGATAAAAAAAAAACAACAAAAAAACAGTTGAATAAATTTGCTGATTATCAAGTGTTTTAGGGAATCAGCTAAAAGCTCTAAAAATAAAAATAAAAAATTAAATGTGAGAGAAACTGCAAGATGAAAAGTCATTTAGAGGACAAATTCATCTCGGTGAAGATGATTAAAGTTGCATTCTGGGAGTTTAGCAGTGTTTACTGCTGTTTGTTTACTTTCTGCAAACCTGCAACCCCCAAGCGCAGGATGAGCGGTATAGATAGACAATCAGCAAATGAATGATCTCTCAGCGGCTCCGGCTGAAAAATATAACATTTAAATTTCCCAAAATGTGCAGTGCAGAGGCCACGGTTACTGGAATAAAGTGGAACTGCTCAGCGTGAACGGGAGGAGAGGTATGGATTAACGCCCGGCTGACGAGGAGCGTTACATAATCAGCCATGAAGAATGTGAAGCGGCGTACGACGGTTCTATGTCAACGTAGCTAACGATTATATTCATCGCTCCCTCCAAATAACCCGACGAGCATGTTCGGTCACACATCAGATACACGTTCGTCTTTTATTTCTCAATGATTTTCACCGTCATGTCTGGACCCGTTGTAATGCAATTAATAATGGTCATCAATTTTCCGTTTTTTTTCTCCCTTTTTTCTCCTTCCTCACTTACTTTTTTTTTATTTCTTACTTTCCCATTTTGATTTTAAGCAATTTCCGTCCTTTTTCCCGATTTAGATTTCTTACAAACTTGAGAGATTTTTTTCCCTTTATTTTTTTAAGGGGTCACTTTGCTCCATGCCAATCATAGATAGATAGATAGATAGATAGATAGATAGATAGATAGATAGATAGATAGATAGATAGATAGATAGATAGATAGATAGATAGATAGCAACAAAGATACACAGATAAATAGTTAGATAAGTAGTGTGACAGACACCAAGACGGATCGATAGATCGATAGAACGACAGACAAACAGACTGACAGTAAGACAAACAGACAGTTTGAGGGATAGACTTTATTAATCCCAGTGGGAAATGAAGTTTTCATTGCCAGGTACGGTCACACATAGTAAGTGGTAGCATAACCTGAGGTTAACGTTAACAATAAATTTTTTTTTTTTTTAAAGATACACTACTCTTAAAAGAAAACCGGGCTAAAATAAAAAAAAACGTCTTTTCGACTGTAAATATCACTAATATTATCAACAATATAACTGTTGTTGTTTTTCGGGAGGAAGAAGTCTCGCGCATGCGCAGAGCGCCGAAAGGGCGCGCGCTCCTGTGTCGGTCGGAGCGTCTATTTGGAGACCCCCCCCCAGACACACACACACACACACACTTCTCTTCTCTTCGCTTCTCTTCCACTAAAAGCTCCGAAAATCCCTGCCGAGCGCCACCGCCCGGAAACCCGGCTTCGAACACACCCCCTCCGGCCGCAGTCAACACAAAATCCGGTCCAAAAATCGACAAAAAAAAAAAAAATAGAGGGGATACTCACTTCCCGAGCTCCTCGTAAAGCTGGTACTCGTCCGTGAACCGCGTACAGGTTGTCGTAGCCATGTCTCCCTGCCTTCTTCTTCTTCTTCTCCTTCTCAAAAGTCGTTCGTCGCTGGGGAAAAGGGTGAGGGGGGGTGGGGGGAAGACGGGGGAAGAACCCAAAAAACAAAAAAAACAAAAAAAAACAAACCAACAAGGGGCCGCCCGGCCGTCGGAGCGGTGATGTGACCGAGGCGAGGAGGCGGCGGACCGGGGAGGAAGGTGTGTCTCTCTCGCTCTCCCTCCGCTGTCTAACTGACAGCTAGGCGCGCGGGCGCACAGACCCCCCCCCCCCCCCCCCCCCCCCCCCCCCCCCCCCCCCCACCCCCCCCCCCCCCCCGGCCCCCCCAACCCACCGCCGCACCCC
>CAAKHD010001479.1:30616-40616 GCA_901007705.1 Fistularia tabacaria | reverse complement strand
TACAAAGAGGAGAACAGTCGCTGTGAGACGATGTTTCCGTCTCTGCCATGGAATCACGTCAGCGGTGTGAGCAGCTAGCCTCGTAAAACACAACACACACTCAGGGTGACGATAACGTTTGACTGACGGCACCACCTTTGGATTTCATTTCCTTTACGGCTTCATTACGTGAGAATGGAGGAAGAAAACACAAAAAATAGCCATTTCAGACCTGAAACAACCAATCAATCCAACACATTGATGATATTAACTCACAGATTTTTTTAAATTTGCCTGGAAAACCGTAATCTCAGGTTTTAACGTTTCTCTGTCACTTTATCATCACCAACCACCCAACAGATTAATAACAAGGAGGTTGACCAATGATCTCAACCCCGCGGAGAAGCTCAGAAAAAACTCATCCCGTAATTTTCGGAGTATTGAGCGCACCTAAATATAAGCAGCACCCACTACATTTGAATAGAAAAGAAATTGTCCATATATCGGCGGAACTTGTCTGCAAGTGTCCATTTGCAACATGAGTTATTTACGCGGAAAGATATTTTTAACTTTTGATAAAATATGTACCGTAAATTCTTTTTTTCCAGACAGTGCCAGAGACACGTCTGGTTAAAAAAACAGAAAGTAAAGCAGCCGACCAGGAAAAGTCATTAGTGGCTATCTTCATCTTTATCCTGCGCGCTAAAACCACTAAAGTGGTCTTCTTCAAAGTCAGAATTAAATGTCATCAGGATTCCTCTTTCACACACTTTTTAGTCTCTCTGTCGTTGTCGCTCTCAATGTCACTTGTAAAATCACACGCGGGGGAAAAAAGTCGCGGCTAAAAGTCTGGAAATTACGGTAATAATCTAGACCCAGGGTAGCTCAGTAGTACTTTTACCTCTGTCCTGTATGAGACAGGAAGTTGTTGCCAGAGGGGGGAGACGGGAAAAAGGCTCAGAGACAAAGACCTTCCCCTGCCACTCCGCTTGGTCCTCCGCCATCACCTTCACCTGAGGAAACACAGTCCGGGCACAAAAACATCTTTGTAAAAGGAAAAAAAACAACAACAACAATAATTTGGCAATAATGGACATATTGGAAGAAAGTGAAGGGTGAATTAAGGGACTTGCAGCGCTGGGGAGGAGCTCTGGGTCCAGCCCGTAACGAGACTCCGAGGAGATTGGAGACTACAGAAGAGAAAATAAAGAAATGAACAACAAAAACAATAACAACGAGTACAATTTCATTCGACTCAGGGTGACTCTCTGTGCTTCTCCTTCTCTATTGGATCAGAATCTGCATCATCTGATGATTACTGATTGTCTATTTGTGAGTTTTAATCCCAACCTGCAGTACGGGGCTCCTCTCCTGTGCCGCTGCATCGGGCGGAAATTCAGGTCCAGCTCCTGAAATGTCAACGGAGGTGAGACGGGATCAGAAAAACAATCTAATTTTTGCATATTTGAAGGCATTCACAATAAGACAAGAGCCGACAAATACGTGCCAGGTAAGAGTTGTTTATCTCACCGCACTACAAATGAGAGATCAACATGAATTCTATCATCCATGTGATTTGTGTTGTTTTCAGAGGAAAACCACATTCATTGACTTGCAAACGTTCATCTTCAGAAAATGTGTTCTATAAAATCGAGGAAATTCAGCAAATAAGGGCCCGAGTATCAGCATTCAACAATCACACAGTTTGCATGAAATTACCTCAACATTTACAACAATGTACCTTAAAAAGTTTGACAGAAAAGTACCTGAAAATTACCAAAACTACATTATTCTGTAATATCAATGAAAAATCAGCAAGCTGTCAAAAGAAGATGACCATGACTAAAAGACAGGAGACAGAGCCGGAGCTCACAGAGGTGAAGATGTTGAGGTTCTCTTTGGGAGTGACCAGGATGGATAGGATCAGGAATGAGTCCATGGAGAAGATAGTGGTGAGGCCAGAGAGGCTGTACGGTTTGGAGACGGTGGTATTGAGAAGACAGGAAGCAAAGCTGGAGGTGGATCAGGAATGAGTCCATCAGAGAGACAGCACATGTTAGATGTTTTGAAGAGAAGGTCAGAGAAGCCAGACTGATATGGTTGGGTCATGGACAGAGGAGGGATAGAGAATTTATTGGTAGAAGGATGCGGGACTTGGAGCTGCCAGGTAGGAGGTCTAGAGGAAGACCGAAGAGAAGATTCATGCAGGTAGTAGGAGAGGATATGAAGTGAGTTGCTGTGAGGGTGGAGGATACAGAGAATAGGGTTAGATGGAGAAGGTTGATTCGCAGTAGCGACCCCTGAAGGGAAAAGCCTGAAGGAAAACAAGAAGTCAAAAGAAGATGACCACCGATGTGAATTTTTTTTTCAGAAAATAATTCAAATTCCTGCCTAATGCTGTCAGATATGATTAAAGTGCAGAGTCGGATTCAATTTTAGTGGAATGAAAGCTTGTTGAAGTTTGGACAGTCAGTTTTATTGCACTTGCTACCCGACTTGTGATTTTTTTTTGTCTTTTCAACCGCTGAGTAGACAGCGTAATAAACATCCACATCGAAAAGCTCCCACACGATCCGACCACTGCTATAAATATACCTCCGCTGCAGGACGGGAGGGTCCATCGAGGCTGCTGCTGGATGGGAGAAGCAGGAGGCCCGCCGGCTGACTCCACGTTCACCCCGTCGAACGAGGGCGGGAGCGCGGGCCGGGGGCTCGCTACGTCCGGAGGGCCGATGGGCAGATGGACCTGAGGCTGCGGGCCGGGGGCACCGGGAGCCCGGGGTGGGTACGGATGGGTGAAGGGGGCGGCTACTGCAGGGCGAGGGCCGATAGGGGAGTAAAGCCAGGCCTGCTGTGGGTTACCCGCGGCATATTTATGCGGGGTGGAGAATGGAGGCTGCTCCGGGAACAGCCTGCTGTGTTCAGGTGACACGGCGCCCAGGTCATGGCGGGCGGCCTGCTCAGAGGGCGAGCCCAGGGTGAGATGCTGAAAGCCGCCCAGAGGCCCGCAGAGCGATCCTGCAGGAGAGGCTGTGGACCATCCGTTGAGGCCCGCCCACGGCTGACTGAAAGACTGGCTCTGATTGGATGACGGGACGTCCATCATGCTCCATACCTGTCACCGATTGGCGCGTTTGTCTTTGGAGGCGGGACCTAGTGAGGAAAAAAAATGGCACAATTTATCACTGGGTTCGTGATGTTCTCTTCTGTCGAAATATTTAGATATTTACATCAAAATGACTGTTGTATTAAAAACCTCTATGCAAATAACGATAAACACGTTTTGCTAATGTAACGCCACCCCTACACGCTAATAACACAGAAACAGCTGTTTTTTTTGTGTGTAGTGTCCTAAACTACCATGTCAACTGACTGACACGGTCACTTCGGTGAAGCCACATTTTGAGAAAAAATATATAAATAGTTTTATTTGTAACAGAGACTGATAAATCAATATAAATTAAAATCACGATACCTCTTCGGCGTTCAACGGAAGCGGGGGTGCTGTCGTGCGGCACTTGCTCGCGCGAGCGTCTTCGTTTCCCCTCTGCGGCGGAAGCGAGTCTCCTCACGGGAGTTGTAGTTCATGATTTGTAGTCCGTCGCTCGCAGAAGGATAAAACCCCACGGCGTGAAAAATACCACGGGTGTTTCTCGGTGCTTTCAAGCGCGCGTACATGCACGGCTCCACCGCTTCGGCGCCACCGCGCTCAGCGACTGGCTCACCGTGGAACCGAGGCGATGCATTTCCGCGTACTTTCAAAATAAAACACGCACGCTGGGTTCATGCATTCAATCCAAAATGTTGTTTTTAATTGATTTCTTAATTTGTGCCCATTTATATCTACTTCGATGCATTCTTGTGTGTATTACTCATCATTTTCATGTTTTGCTAGAGGAACCACAGGGATTGGAGAGAGAGAGAACGCAGAGGATTTTGAAGATGGAGGTCCAGAGCAATGGAGAGTGTGGAGAAGACCTGAAGGGACACGTGCAAGCAGGTTGGAACAAGTGGAGAAAAGTGTCAGGGGTGATGAAAGAATATCAGCCAGAATGAAAGGAAATGGTGGAGTAGACGCTGGTGAGAGCCGCCATGTTCTCTGCTTTGGAGATACTGAGTGATGGTCGGGAGGCCGAGCGAGAGGCAGCTGACATGAAGATGTTGAGGTTCTCTGTGGGAGGGAGGAGGATGGGATAGGAGCAGGAAGTCCGTCAGAGGGACAGGACGTGTTAGATGTTCTGGAAATAAGAATCTGGGTAGGAAGATGCAGAGCTTGCAACTGCAAGGCAGTAGGCCCTACAGGAAGACCAGAAAGGAGATGGATGGATGAGTGAAGGAAGACAGGAAGTAGGTGTGAGAGATGTGGATGTGGAGGAACGGGTTATATGGAGCCAGGTGATTGGCTGTGGTGGCCCCCTACATATTACACGTTTGCGATGACAGGTGAAAAAAGTCCTGCTTTTTAAGCTAAATCACCTTTCAAAAACAGACATTGTGGATCTAATAACTTTTTTAGGGGTTTATTTGTGGTTCTCCGAAGTGGGTGACGCTGATCTCATGGATGAAACGACCAACCGCTGTCCCAAGATGATGAAATTAGTTCAACCATTAACATCAAAATCAGTACACTGCCATGTAAACCTGCACCACACCTGCAGCAGTAACATCAAGGACTCCATCCACACACTGGTTCAGATTAAAAACACAAATCTATAGAATTACTGGTTGTACTAGAGCAAATAATGCGTTCATTGCGGCCGGATGATCACTCAGTTTGTTACGAGTACCCGAATTACAAAAAAAAAGTGTGTAATGAAGAAACAACTATTCACATTTTATACGTGTTGTCAACGTCCCATATGGTCTAGCGGTTAGGATTCCTGGTTTTCACCCAGGCGGCCCGGGTTCGACTCCCGGTATGGGAACTGAATCTTTTTCGCAACGCTCTTCTGTGACGTTGCTTAGGCGTTAATTTACAATAGGCGGTTTGAGCATCCACTTCATTTGACGGGTGGTTTCAGCGCATTTCCATGTGAAATTCAATATTAATTGTAATTAATTTGATATCCTGCAAAGCATCACAGGCTCTTTCGTTATTTCATCCTCGTGTTCTTGCTGGTAAAATAATAACGGCCGTTTCTTTTTTTTTTTAATATTGAGAGGCGGGTAAAGGTAAAAAACAGGTAAAATGAAGCCTGAAGACAATTAACTCCGCAGTAACCAAACATAAAACAACCCAAACAACGCGTCTTCATCCGTCACCACCTTCCTCGTTTCCAACCGGCATCCGATCCGCTAGGTGGCGCTGTGTCGCACATTCACAAGAATTAAAAGCAGAAGAAGAGCGAGGAGGCTTTACCCTCGTAAAGCATGAATTGCTGAAACACCATTTCCGTTTTCCACTTCCGTTTTGCCTACAAATTAAAACAACGCCCATGTAATTTCTTAAGTGATCTGCCGTCTGCCGCGCTGCGCTGATTTTATTTTGAAAATACCAATCCGGATGTTGAACCTATACACTTCGCGACTTTACGGGACTCGGCAAACTTGTCGTGCGCTGCCCTTGACAGACGCAGCGACGAATTCGAGAACGCAACGGCTCCAAACGGCCTCCCTAAAAACCCCGAACTCCTTCAATGACATATTTATCCACCTTTACGTTTTCTTTTTTACCATCTAAAAATGTCTCGCAGCGGTAAGCCGCTGTTGTTTTGGCTGCGGCGCTGCGTCGCAGCGAGGAATACGACGGTCACGTTGTCGGCGGGTTTGAAAACAAGAGGCGGCGTGGCGTCGGGCCGGTGCGGGCTCACCGAGCAGCCGACGTGGGCCGCGGCTAGCCGGGCTTGGAGTCTCCAAAGGCTCCAGCCGGTACCGACACCCTTCCAGAACAGCTTCTGTACCAAGGTGAGCATCCAGCGCGGACCGGCAAGGCAACTGGAAGGGGACTTCCGGTATCGGTCCGTTGGTTATTTGGGTCCGGGTTGCACAGGAACAGATTCTCGCAGTGATTTCCGGGTTCGCTCGCGTCAGCTGAATAGCAAAAAAAAAAACAAAAAACAAATCGTAAACCGCACTTAGAAATTATCAACTTGCTTTTAAATTCACTTTAATTTCGAAAGAGCTGTTTAAAAAAAATAAAAGCTTAAAAAACGGACTATTAAGGAATGAATCCGCTACACAAGTTGCCTTAACGGAATGTGCGAGCATCCTAACTTTGTGCCGGTCCGTGAAAACATTGTCCTCCATGAATCCGTGTTCGGTGGCTTCAAGTCAATCACCTTTACACCTGGAGGAGATCTGTGCTGATCCATGCCGGTTGATCATTTCTCCTTCTGCCCAGGCGCCTTGTGAGGAAGAGTACCCGCCGTTGCCGGCCTATCAGTCAGAAACCGAGCCGGAGACGAAGGAGGTGTACATCATTCAAGTGAAAGGCCTCCCCTGGTCGTGCACGGCTCAGGAACTCCTGCAGTTCTTCTCAGGTGGGTAGACTACAGCTCCTCTCTGTTCTGCCTAGGCGATGCTGCTACAGACTCACTGGGGCAGCGGTTTCAAGACCGCTTTTGTGGGTTAAAACTGCACAAACAGACCCCAAGCGGCAGGACAGTTGGATGAAAATCCCAACCAGAAAAGAACAACATCACGCCGAACCGAGGGTTCTGGAATGTGCGCAGGAGCAAATGTCTGAAAATCATCTTGACACGAGCTGAGTCCAAACCCTCTGAAATATATTTTTGGTGACTTTTTTCCAGACTGTAGGATCCGCGATGGTGTTTCGGGGATTCACCTCACAGTGGACCGGCAGGGGAGGCCGACGGGACGGGCCTTCATCGAGATGGAGAGCGAGGCGGACGTCGGAAAAGCGCTGGAGAAGCACAGGCAGTATCTGGGTCCCCGCTACGTCGAAGGTTGGCCTCCGGCACTCGGATCCAGGACGGGGGTTTCATTGTGAGATGATTGGAAAAGCAACTGCTGAAGAAGTGGGATGATATCCTCTTCCCAAAGAGGAAGATCGGAAAGCTAGCAGCCTTGTAGCAACCGACAGGTCAACTGTACGCGAAGGCTGATGATTTCTGTTTGTCTCTCCTCCTCGGCAGTGTTCGAGGTGACAAACAGCGACGCTGAAGCCATCCTGAAGAAGGCCATTCAGGCCCCGGACACACGGGTAGTGCGGATCAGAGGCCTCCCCTTCACCTGCACGGAGGCCGACATCGTCAACTTCTTCTCAGGTCTTCTTCTTCTCAACTCCACCGCTGTACATTCACCTCAAATACACATTTTTCATTTGATGCCAATACGCCCTGTAAACGTGTGGGATCGAAGGCGGCTACCTTCACGGGTCAGAAAGGAAGCTCAAAGATAGGAGAGGGATCTGCTAGATCAGCAAGAAACGAGTCAGAGAACACCAGGATCGACTGCGTAGAAATTCCAGGGAATCTCACCCCAGATTCAGCAATAGCTGCGGGATTTGTTCCTCAGGCTTGGAAATCTTGGAGAACGGGATCACGGTCGTCACGGACCACAGGGGGAGAAAGTCTGGGGAGGCGTACGTGTGGTTCTCCACCCAGGAGGCGGCCGATGAAGCCCTGCAGAGGGACAGGGAGGTCATCGGGAACAGGTGGGCCGGGGCGACTCTTGGGTCGGAGCATCGCACGTCCTCCTCGCTGGCCGCTGACCCGCGGCTGTTTGCAGGTACATCGAGGTGTTTCCCAGCGGGAGCAACGAGATCCACTCCAGCTGGAGGAGCTCGGGCCCGCCGAGGACAAGCGGTCACCACGGGAGGACGCCGGCCGCCACGCAGCCCGGTCAGGTTCAACTCACACTTGGCGTCTTTCTTAAAACCCAATGAAAGAAACAGTTGGGATAGTATTACCGCCGGATGAAAGCACTCAAGCTCTTTTGACTTCTCAGCGCCTGCCGCGTCCAGATCGCCCCCGCGCTCGTCCCTGTCGCCACATTTCGTCCACATGAGAGGACTTCCTTTCCAAGTGTCCGGAGAAGACATCGTCAAGGTCAGCGCAAAAGACGGCCGCCGGCCAGGCAGGCGACGCCACCGCCGGTTCTCTGACCTTAAATTTCCGGTTCTTCCCGTGGCAGTTCTTCTCTCCGCTGGTCGTGTCCAAGATCCTGATCGAGTGCGGGCCGGACGGGAGGCCGAGCGGCGAGGCCGACGTCTACTTCAGCCACCACCAGGACGCCCTGGAGGCCATGTCCAGAGACAGGCAACACATGGGTGAGACCCCATTTACATCGTTTATTTCTACTAAAAGCGTCTGAAGTGTTGTTAATTTATTGTTCTTTATCCTTTCTGGCAACTTGAAATGAATTTCCAGGGAACTCTCTGCATGTTTTCACCCACGCTTTGCAAATTATCCAGGGTTTGATCGTGTCTTCCTGCAAAATGAAAAATACGCTTTTTATATCGTACGACTTGCTGAATTCTAACTCATTTTCGAGGCTGACATTGAGATTTGTTTAAAAACCCGTTTTTTTTCTTTCTTCCCCTGCCAGGAGAAAGATATATCGAGTTGTTTCTGAATTCTCTTGCTGGGGGCGAAGGAAGGTGAGGATCGGCAGCGCTCAGTTTGGAACTCTTTTGAGCCGTTCTCACTTACTTCTGGACATTTTCCGGAAAACGCATGCTGGCCCGAGGTGAAATACTCGTCCTCTCCCCCAGGTGAAGCTGATGGAGCGAACAGGAATCCTGTATTTATTTCCAGACATCAAACAATAAACATTCCTGGTGTCACGGCGTCCCGTCTCCATTGCTTTTGGTTTTCCCTCGTTCCAAGCGGGAGCTGGATCGTGTTTACATCGGCGGTCAAGAGCTCGCGACGCGTTTTGTTGCCATCGTGTCAAACTAAAAAAAAAAAAAAGAACAACCCCTACGCCGTAAAACTCCATGATATCTTTATTGATTTCAGAAGCTCCTCCCGTCTCACCAGGTTAACCTTCGGGATCATCGGCTGTTTGAGTCCGCGAAAGAAAAGCAGCCGTTCTAAAGGAAATGCCTTTATCAGAGCGTAAGAAGCCCACTTCAAACCGGCCGACACGCCGCCTTCTACCGCTTTTAGACTAGATATACAGTATATTTGTTTTCCAGTTTCTACAGGCGAAACACGTTTACATGCCAGTATTGAGATTTTCCACTCGATTCACCGGGTCCGGCTTTATCGTCATTGCAGTTTCAGTTGCCATGACGACGCATCCGCTCGATGGAAACAGGTCAAACTTGCGTTGAAAAAACGGGCGCTGTCGTGTAAGTTGGTTCGTTTCAATTTCCTTTTTTGATTTTTGATCAGACCGAGGGACTCGGCCGAGTGCATTTATGCCCCGAACACGTTTAAAGCCTACAAAATATTTACACGTTTTTGTATCACAAATCGAAAAATTGATTCCTGATGAAAAGTTGCAACCTCGCTGCAGTTAAATGCCGCTGTCCCTTTAGCTTTTTTTTAAGAAAAAAAATAATTAAAAATGTAATCGGATGACCTCGTCGCTCAAGGGAGCCGCTTCCGGCCGCAGGTTTCCACTCCAAAAACACCACACGTTCAAACCTGCCGGAGGAGGAAGGGTAAATGCCTACACGGTTGATTGAGATTTAAAAAGACAAAAAAAAAAAAATTGCAGTAGCGTTAAAAAAAAAAAAAAAAGTTGAGACGAGGAGAGCTTGCGTGACATTTAAGTAAAAAAAAAAAAAAGTGCGTTTCCTGCAGTGTCGGCGTGGCACCGTTCATGTTGGCGTGGAGGCGTACTGTTGGAGCAACTGGGAGTAGCAGGTGGAGCAAACCGTCTCCGGGAGGATGGAGGAAGGCAGCGGCAGCTCGTTGGCCACGCAGCTCTCGCAGAACACGCCGGTGCAGTTCTTACAGCGCTTCTGGAAGATGGGGGGGAGGGGGGGGGGGTGAGAGACGGGCTCCTTCAATCGGGATGAAACGGCATCGCCATGACAACACGTCTGCACAACGTCGACCGTGAACACTGACAAAGATTTGTGCAAATGCATTGAAAATTGAGTTTCTTT
>CAAKHD010001478.1:1777-19356 GCA_901007705.1 Fistularia tabacaria | reverse complement strand
ACCTCCACATCTTCATCTCTGCCACCTCCAGCTCTGCCTCCTGTCTTTTCTCCAAACCATCCATCATCTCTGCTCTCACCACTGTCTCCTCCATCTTTCCTTTCCTTCTGGCATTCACCCTCTCATCCACGCCTCCATTATTTCCTTGGAAAACAGCCATGTGATGTTGGCCGACCGATATATTGTTCCGGCTGTTTTCCAGTGGATCCCTGAAAACAGGGCTGTTCTGAGATTACGGCTGTTGGGGCTAATCGATCACAGCCGCAGCCTGAAATAGTGCCGGCCGGGCGCCGGCTATTTGAAAATAACAGCTCAAAGCAGAGCGCCACAATTTGACTGTAAGCGAACGGCTTAAATATTTATCCAGCGACGCCGGTTACACTCCATTATCGTGTCTGGGGACAAATTGGAAAAAAAAATTACGCGCAGCGAAACTGCGGTCGGAGCGATTGTGTTCGCGCACGGAGGGGGGATCGGACAAAAGGCCGTGCGCGGAAAAAAAACCCAGAGATCGATGGCGGGACGACGGGTCGCCGTGACACCGGCGGCGTGAAGCTGTGACCTCCAGCCGTGCGTCGATAGCTTGGAAAAGTACATTTCGGTGGCTCTGCGCTCGATTCCTCCCCGATGCGGTTTGTTGGGATAACAAAATGCCATCGTCTCGATGGCCGCTGCCTCCGTTTGCAGGATCTGATTGATCGGGCGGTTCGCTCTCAAAAGTTGGGCGGGGAGCGGTGGCGCGGCGGAACCTCGCTGCGATGGCCTTTTGTCAGCCATTGATTGATTTATAAGTGGGTCGGCGTTCTGATGAGCGCGACGGGCTATTGATTCGCCGCCGTCCACATCTGACGTTGTTGTCGCGCCGCAACTGATGGGGTCATTTCTTTTCCTTTCCCACGAGCGCCAAATGATGGTTATTGTCTGCGTTTCTTCATCTCTGTCTGTTTTTTCCTGCTTTTTTTTTTTTTTTCAAAGTCAGCCCAGCCTCCATGCCGTTCAATCGCCGTTTCCCGATTGGCCGAATAAGCATATTAAAAGCCCATTTTCAACGCACGCGGCACACATAAAGCCGACGGGGCCACTTTCAAGTGAAATGATAGCCCGAGCCCGACGACGATTAATGCGACGTGACGACAGAGGTGCGATAAAGACCCCTCGGTAGGCCGCGTCCTCCGCCAACGCCGGTGATTCTCCTCCAACCAAATTGTCAATAGCGCGGTCGGATGATGTATCTGCGGCTCTGGAATCGATACGTGGCACCGGCGTGTCACATATTGTTGCGTTAAGTGTGCTTACGGGCCTAAAAAACGAGCCGAGGAGCCGTAATCAGGGCATGAATCGCCGGCACGTTTGCGTTTTCGCCGGCCCTCTCGTCATAATGGGCCCATTCATTTCTGCCCCGTATCGACAATCGGGCTCCTGCCGGGGGGAATGTGTGGATTCAACAAACAATAAATAAAATGAAAGCATATTAAATCAAGCGATCCTCGCCGAGAGGGGCGTGTCCGCGCCATTCTCTAATTATCTATTTTTCTTTTATTGTCAAGAGAAGTTAATCCGGCTGTTTGCTTTTCTCAGGGAAGCGATCGTTAGTCATCATTAGTCTTCCGGACGATTCCCCCCCCCAAAAAAACTTAATAAATTGGTGGCGTTGTGACTATAATGAGATTTAAAATAGCGCCGACCCCCCCCCCCCGCGCGCCGCTGCACGTTGCCGTTTCCAAGGCTTAAAGCGGGACCATATGCCCGCCGGATCCGCGGCCGGGGTCACCTTGCAAGCATTAGGATTTAATATGATTGAACGTGCGGTCTTAGCCGAGGATTAATTCTCCGTCGTCCGTATGCTCGCTGTAAACCCGGGGAGTCGACGTGGCGCCCGTAGGTGCGAGGCAGGGGTGGGGAGAAGGGGAGCCGGCGAGGGTGCGACCACGTGGAGGTCCGAGGACGAGGAGCCCGATAGCGCAGAGGCGATGAGCCGCCAGACCGGATGAGGAACCCTGGTGGTCGTCGGCTCCGCCGCGCGCCGGAGGTCAGGCCCGGCTCTAAACGGCGTCTGATGGTCCAAAGCTTCCCCACGCTCGGACTCCACGGTGAAATTAATCTCCGACGGGGAATATCGACGTGGCGCGAAACCCATCAACCCCAGGCAAAGCGGCGAGGTACTAAGGGGCGGGGGAAGAAAAAAAAAAAGAGAGGATAAGCCGAATCAATCGCCATCGGGGTTCGATCGACCGCGCGGAAGATAAAAAACCGACTCCGTCTGTTTGACCTTGACGGTTGACCTCTCTGTCGACGTGATATCCCGCGGAAAGCGGCGGCGACGGATTCGCCGTTTACCTTTAAGACATCGTCGGCCGCACCTTCCCTCTCTCTCTCTCTCTGAAGCAAGCCATTATAATTCCATTGCGCGGGTCCTAATCCCTCACAATGGCAGGCATACTTTACATTAGACAATATACAATGGTGACCTTCCACATTCACCTTCCAGGGTTTAGAGTAATAATACAAAACACGCCAGCGTTAATCTTCCCCGCTACGCTTCAATCCTCTGTAAAACCCCAGGGGAATGTCACAAAAGGCACTGTGGGAAACGTCTTTTTTTTCCCGGAAACTACAGGAGCAGAGAAGTATAATATAATAAAACATTCATCATTCATTTTGTTATGCCGAGGTTGAAGAAGGGCGGCGGGGGCCGAGCGGGAGCGCAGGAAAATCAGGTGCGCACGTGTAACGGAGACTGACAGGCCGTTTTCAAGTGGAAAAATAGTACTGATTTATTCTCCACACACCGTGTTCCCCTTTTTTTTGTGCAATATTAATGTCAGCCCCGCACAACGTAAGGAGTCCTGCGCGGCCGGGGAGAAAACCCCGACCCTTTGCTTTGCGGGCAAAAGCAATGACCCAGATAGCAAGAGAAATACAAGTCTGGGGGGCCAAAACAAAACAGTCCACGCGAGAGAAGAGACGGGGAATCAGAGAACGGGAGCTGCAGAGAGCGAGGAGAGGAGGAACCAGGAACCAGAATTGTTCTCCTGAAGTTAGTTGAGAAGTAAGTAGGAAAAAAAAAAATAAAAAAAAATGGGATAAATATTTTAAGAAGCGGCGCGCTCTCAAGGAGCGCGGAGATGAGTGAGAGCGGGAATAAAAAACAAGCAGCTCTTGTGACGCTTCAAACTGTCGACTTGCAAAAAGGGGAGTGTTTTTTTTCTCCACAGTACATGATCACGCTGCATCTGCTGAAGCCTGCCTCTGCGTACGCCTCACCTCCACCACCACCACCACCCGTCTGGTGGAGTGCACCATCAGCTTATTGGGGTAATCATCCCCGAGAAGAGAAAACACAAATATGGCAAACGGGAGTCGCTTTCTTGACATTGTTGGAACATCTGCAGCTGCCGCACTTCTATTTCCAGAGCACTTTGTCGGCAGCGCTGAGCTCAGTGCCGGGGTAAGCTGCCGGGGTAAGCTGTGGAACGCCGGCCTATTCACCGTGTCTTTAAGCACTGCGGTGCTTTAAAATTCACAACGGGCTCACCTAAGACGCCGCACGTGGACAGAACCATCGACAGTGTGTGTAGTTCACGCACACACACACACACACACATACACACATAGTGTTAAACCGAGCGTGAAGTTCACGTCAAGAGGTGGCTCTGCGGAAACATTCATTTGTTCGTTATTGGCCCTCCAACTGTCGTTGGGCGAGAGGTGGGCTTCATCCTGGATCCGTCACACGGACCTTCAACCATCCAACCTCTCATCCAGAAGGTCACTGAGGAGCCTTTCTCTGTGGACCACCTGGATGTCTGTCATTTTAGGACACTAGTAACGAACAGCTGCGACATGCTACGACAATAGCTGTAGCAGACTCTGCTAACAGCCTGTAGGGATTACCGTCGAGTGATAGCATAGCACGATTTTTTAGCTCGCAGCTCAAAACAAAGCACATAAAATCTTCTTGTGGCATTAAAATCATGAGGTTTATTTTTGTGGAAAGAATGATTGTCTTTCACATGTGTCCTTCTTCTTCTTCCTCTTCTTCTTCTTCTTTTCCTTTGGGCTTTTCATTTCAGGGTCTCCACAGCCAATCCACCTTCTCCATCTGAGCCTTTTCTCTGGATCCTCCTCTCTTCATATCCTCTCTCTCGACCTCTGTATATCTTCTCTCTGGTCTTCATCTAGACCTCCAATTCCAGCATCCGTCGACCAATATATTCCCTCTCCCTCCTCTGTCCATGAGCCAACCATCTCTGACCTTCTCTCCAAAACATCTACCATGTCATTCCTGATCCCCTCCATCCTGGTCACTCCCGAAAAAAACCTCCACATCTTCATCTCTGCCACCTCCAGCTCTGCCTCCTGTCTTTTCTCCAAACCATCCATCATCTCTGCTCTCACCACTGTCTCCTCCATCTTTCCTTCTATCGTCTTCTATCGCAGGATCGTCTTTCACAAGTGTCCTGATAATCGCAATTTCTCTTATGAAGATTGGAGTTATTATCACATCATTCCAGCTGTTAGCATGTAGCTGTCGGCGGTTCTGGTATATGCAGAGCTCCTGGGGGGAACGTTGGGTTTCTGCAGATCATCTGAAAGGTTGTGGTCCAGACCTGCTCCAGGTGGAAAGCGCCATCAGACGGCGAGCTTGCAATTTGGCGCCACAGAAATAAAATCGGACCTGACTTTGTTCTACCCGCTGAACCTCCTGTGATGGATGTTCCCGTGCAGGTGTCTTTGCAGCCGTGGTTCGCGGCTGAAGCAGTGAATGTGTGGGTGCAACCCAACAACGCTCAAATCCGCATCGCATTAACGCCGCCGCGGCGAAAATGGGATGCGGCGCTAAGAGGTCAGGTCACACATTTCCCGCCACATCGTCCTTTGCTAATGACACAGCACCTACCCAGCGCTCTGCGCAAAAAAAAAAAGAAAACGGTATCACTTCTCAACTGTAACACTAAATGCTACGGCAGACTAAAAATGCTAATGTGTGCAGCAATATGTCATTTGTCCTTGTGCCTGGCTGGCCCGCGGCCTGACTGAGCGTGGCCTACAGCGTCCAAACTGTCAGGTCCACCCTCCCCCTTTGCCTCAGAACGGGGGGAAGGGGAGGCTTTGACCCCGCCATGATGACACCGCTCCAGAAGAGATTATGGACCCTGATACTCGGCGGTGCCAGCATTATGCACGCGTTGCCCTTTAGCTAGGATGCAGAGGCTAGCTGCCAGCTCTGTCCGGCCCCATCAGATCTGCCCGGGTCACGTTTATGCGGGAGCGGTAATGGGAAGGGTTCACCACGGCAAATGGCAAGAGGTAAGAGATGGAGACATTTCTAAGGAGCGCGAGATGCGGCGTGTCGGCGCATTTATCTCGATTTTTCAAGGTCTTTCTTGGATACGGTCGAGTCCCCGTTGGTGAGAAGGTTGAGTGGGAGGTCCGGCTATGATCGACTGGAGAACGATGGATTTGGGGCACGTTAGGCGCCGGCTGCTCCAAAATCTCAAAATGCTGAAAGTGGTGCAGCAGCAGCAGCAGCGGCTCTCCACACCTTGTGATCTACTGTTAAATTGTCCGTTACGCGAGGGCATGAGATGTTTTTCACGAGTTCTAATGTTCCCAATATTAGGTTGCAGATGTAGCCCGGGTAAATCACGTTTCATTAATTCCTCTATGGCGTGTGCCGTCATGCATTTTGAACAAGCACATTACCACATTACATTCTGCCGGGTGTTGGGTGGCGGTGGTTTGCAGGCGCGCCGCCGTTTCCAGATGTTCCACACGGTTAATGCAGGTGCAGGTGCTCTGCGTCCAGGGCAAAGCACTCGGCGCAGTCCATTTGCAATGGGAAAGTACTTTTTGGTTTGTTCGGTATTTGGGTCGGACGTGAGACAAGCTCCAGAGGACGTTCACACGGAAATGGTTTGCGCGACACCAGAGGGAACCGGTCACCGGTGATAACGGCGTTTGTCATCCCCTGCCTGGCGTCCCAGGGGGCACCTGCTTCAAACGGATGTCGCTGCATGTTGACGGCGACGCACCGCGACGCATGAATGTCATGTAACGTGATTGGCCGGGAGTTTGAGCGAGGTAGTGAGAAAGGAAGTGGACGCCGTGGAAGCTACACTTCCACGGTGTCCACTTCCTGTTCATGGAATAATCACATGGATGATCAGATGGTCGGAGTGTTTTTATCTTCTCCGTGTGAAGAACTCCATTAGCTGTTAGCTAACTCCGCACCTCTTTTGGCCCAAATGTAGATGTTATCCTGGTCAGATGTCTCCTTGGGACAAAATGGACAGAAGCAGTGAGTCCTGGAAACCCCTCTGAGGCGCGGAAGGACAGAAGAGCTCAGAGCTCCATTTCTCACTGCTTCTCTCCGTGTTCGTCCCAAGGAAACGTCTGACCAGTGATCGGGATGGTTTAAAGGATAGTCAAAATGGCGCTCCGCAATAAGTATCTGGTAAGAGGCGTGAATCAGGAATTCCACCAATCACCAAGCACCAATGAGTTCCTATGGAAGCGTATAAGGATGGTGCCTCGGAGTGGGAGCTGAGACGGTTCTTGGAGCTGGAGTCCACGGTCCCTGGTTCATCTGCTGTCTGAAAGAACCAAGAAACAGCCTTGTTCCAGAGGAGACAAAAGTGAGAACGGGGCTATTTAAGCATTTAACCTCCTGGAAACAGATGATTGCATCCAAAACCTCCAGCCAGACACCACACATGATTCAAAACTCTTTACACTGGAAGGTACTCATCCATTCACACAGTCACACATTCATATAGTCATCATTCACCCATTCATACATTCACACATTCACACATTCACACATTCATCATTCACCATTCATACATTCACACATTCATACATTCGCCCATTTATCCAATCACAATTCACCATTCACACATTCACCCATTCTTACATTCACAATTCACAAATGCACACATGCACTATACACCCATCCATACATTCACACATTCACCATTCAGCCATTCACAATTCAAGATTCGCCATTCACCCATTCATACATCGACACATTCACACACTCATACATTCACACATTCATACGTTCTTCCAGTCATACATGCATATATTCATACATTCATACATTCACATTCACCGTTCACCCATTCATCCATTCACCCACTCACAGAGCGATGGCAGAGCTGCCACGCGATGCTCCGTCCATGGGGAGCAGCTTGTGTGCTGCTGACATTTGTGACACTGGTCCATCGAGCCCGAAGGATCCGGGCTTTGAACCATCGACCCGGCGATCAGAGTGACGCTCGCCTCCAGCAGCTGCGACTCCACCGCCTCATTTGAGCACCGACAAGATCCATCTGTCAAAGCGCGCGTTCATATTAACATTGACAGTGTCGACAGAATGAAAAATTATAAGCTTAATGAAAGGAGAGCTGTTATATTTACATTGCATTACTTTGTGTGTTTTTCTAGCCCGCGTTCTCGTCGCGCTGGCCCCGGGGAGCCGGACGGATAATCGAAAATGAACGAAAGGTCAACAGGTGTCCCCATGTGACGGTGTTTATTGGAAGCTATTACCCCGCCGCCGCCTGCCGCGGTTTCAAATCCCACGAAAGTGGAGGCCCCGGAGGCTGGGCTTTATCTTCCTATATTACTCGCTTACTTCCAAAGAAAATCACATTCAACTGTTTTTAAACGCCTTAATTATATTTTTCCGCTTCGACTTTGGGGAGTTATTAATGTCATGGGATTAAAAAAAAATAAAAATGTCCCACTCCCCTTGGTATAATGAGACTTCAGAAGTCACGCCTCCCTTTTATCCCCTTGACCCTTTTTGTAATTTCATGATTGAGGGATTTTATTACACAATTACAAAACTTGACCCCACCAAAATCTATAAGCTTACCCTTAAAAAAAATGGAGAAAAACTAGTCCTGGGACTTTAATGTGTTCATTCCGATTGATCACTTAATGAAAAAAATAGCGCGTTAAGAAAATGAATGCATTTCAATCGCATGTACATTTGCACCGTGGAACGTTTCTCAGTGCACGAGGCCCAGGGGGACAGATTTCACCGGCGCACAGTTTGGTAGCCTGACACTACGAGGAGGACGAAGCTACTCTGCTTGAAGGGAAATTTACTTTGTATGAGCACACCGGTTGGTAATGCTATCTTTGTATGGGTCCACAGGTTGGTAATGTTAGCTTTATAGTAGCATGCGGGTCAGAAATACTAACCTTTGCGGGAGCATGCGTCGGTAATGCAATCTGTGTACGGTTATGCAGGTCAGTAATGATAGCTTTATATGAGCACGCAGGTTGTTAATGTTAGCTTTGTATGAGCACAAAGGTTGGTAATGCTAGCTTTTATTGGCAAACAGGTTGTTAATGTATGCTTTGTATGAGCACAAAGGTCTGTAATGCTATCTTTGTATGTGCACAAAGGACGGAAATGTTAGCTTTTGTAGTAGCGTGCTGGTCAAAAATGCTAACCTTTTATGAGCGCATAGGTTGACAATGTCAGCTTTGTACTTGCGTGCAGGATGATAATATTAGCTTTGTACGAGCACGCGGTTTGGTGATAATAGCTTTGTGGGAGCAATCTTTGTACGGTGGCGCAGGTCAGAAATGTTAGCTTTGTATGAGCACAGGTGTGAGAAATTCTAACTTTGCATAAGCGCACAGGTCGCTAATATATGCTTTGTATGAGCACAAGGGTCTTTAATGCCATCTATGTATGAGCGCAAAGGACGGAAATGTTTGCTTTATAGTAGCATACAGGTCAGAAATGCTAACCTTTTATGAGTGCACAGTTTGACAATGTTAGCTTTGTACATGCGTGCAGGTCGTAATGCAATCTTTGTACGATTGTGCAGGTCAGTAATGCTAACTTTGTTTGAGTGCACATGTCGATAATGTCTGCCTTGTTTGAGTACGCAGGTCGGTAATGCTATCTTTGTATGAACACGGAGGTCTCTAAGGCTAACGCTGCCACCGAAGATCACAGCATTGCTAATTTGAGCAGCCATTTCACGACCACGTGATCACACGTCCGAGCCCGTCCTGGATAAATGGACCGATCCGCTGGCGGGATGGATCTGGGGTCCAGGGTGAACCCCGCTTCAGGCTAAACAGTATAGAAAACATGACTGAGTGATTAAAAAGACGCTAATTAATTAGATCCATTTTGTTCAAGCCCCTATTTGCAAAGCCGACTGTAATCACGGACGCTGTTTGTTTCGCAGAGTTATTAAGAATTTTAAATCACTGCCACCAGCACTGGTGCGCCGAGGGTTCGAGTGTAATCCTTCACCGGCTACCAGAGCCACCGATCCAAACACGGAGCCGCCGCCAAGTAACACAGAACGCAGGACGTGACGGGTTTCTTTTTTTTTCTTTTTTGCCCAATTGAGTCGATTAATCCTGGAGAGGCAGCGGGAGGGCGCGAGTGAACGGTTCTATTCTTGGCTTCGTTCTTGGCAACTTGCGTCACAGCGAAAGAAGCAAAAGAGCTCAGCGAAACAGAGGGAGGGAGCGGCGGCCTGTGTGTGTGTGTGTGTGTGTGTGTGTTTGTGTGTTTGTTTCCATCCAATGAGACAGCGCCCCGGAGGCGACTGCAACAAAACCTGCTGCTGTCTCACACAAACAATAAAAACCCCGGTTTCATTTAGTGACAATGAAGATTTTTCTGTCATCGCTCGAACCGGTGGTTGAGCGCGGCGGATCCCGAGGTCCAAGGACTCCCAGCGAATTGTGTGTAAATGTCAAATGTAATTCCAAAGCGCCGCCGCCGCCGCCGCGGCTGGTGCATTCACGAGCTGACGCCACTTAAAATCGTCCCTGCTGTGTTATTCCGGGCGTGGACGTCCCCGGCTCCCCTCGCGAGGCGGCGGCGGCGGCGGCGGCCTCGTTACATGAAAATGATCAGAAATGGAACGACTTGAGAACCGACCCCTTCTTTGGCGAGATGGTAATTAAATATCAGCTCTTGGCACCAAAAAAAAATGCAAATGTGCCCCCCCCGCTTCACCCCCGAACGCCCCACACATGGATCGAAGACGGGCCTCAAAGAGAGCATTAAACCCCTCTTTAAAGCAGATCCAGCTCTGGAGCACCCCCACTTTGAGGCCCTTGGCTTAAGTGGCTGAAGCTTATGTTTGTCCTCACAGCGCAGAGGAGGAGGAGGAGATGAAGAAAAAAGGGGGTGGGCGGCGGGTTGGCGGGGGGCAGATTCAATAAGCCACGGTGGGAGTTGGGCAGCGGCGGCGAAGGATGCGAGGCAACAGGGCTCATAAATAGTGAGGGCTCATAATTCCGGGGATGTCAGAGGCCAAATTGATATTTTTCTATTGGCAGCGATAAGGCGTGTGGGCCACACATGGACGGCGCTCTTATGAAACCCCCCCCCGCCCGTAAAGCCTATCGCGGCGTGGAGGTGCAGAGGGCTCTCTGTTAACACGCCGCTTTTATGGATGCACCGTAATCGTCCCGGTAGCAGCACCTGCTAGCGGCAGGAGAAGCCACAGCGTCAGGTTGCTGATTAATGACGCCCCATCAAACTGGCTGCATTGTTCTCTTATCAGCGTGTAGCCGAGTAAATATTTTTTCAGCAACAGTCTTTGAATTTAGACCGCTTCAGCACTATTTTCGTATTTTTTTTATTCTGTATACGTGCGGTGGGAAGACTGGCCGGCGGAACCCATAATCCCTTGCAGCTATAAGGACCTGTGGGAGTCCCTCATGGTTCTGGGTTTGAGGACTTTGTTGTGTGAATAGGTGCTCAACGTTCTTGATGTTGTGTTCCACGAACCTACAACGTTAGCTGTCATAATGGGGGGGGGGGGATGCACCCTTCGTGTAACTGTTGCGTCGGGAAATCCCACCCATGTGTTTTCCCCACTGTTGGTTGAATTAAACATCTGTTCTACAGACAGCGTCTTGTTGGCCAATGATAGCCTTGACTCTGCTTTTTTTTTTACGAAACCCCATCTCGTCACGGTGTGCTGGTATAGCTACGCTGTTAGCTATTCAGTTCGAAAATAATCTAAAAACTGTGATGAATGAGTACGACTGAACTGAGTACGGATTGTAGTGATTTGTGCGCGAGAGCTTGAATGTAGAAATTCAACGGTAAATTAGACTATTCAATAAAAGTTTTTGCGTTTTATTAAAATGTGCATATTTTGCGTGATGCAGGGTGGGGAGACGTCACGTGCTTGTCTTGAACTTGATCAATTTTGTGACCGCTACAAGCGCTCCACCTTAAATCCGCCATGTGACTTGTCTTTTTTTTTTTTTCGCGGCGTCATCTTGAGCCACGCGTAGCCTGGCGCCGCTAGCTAAAGCGTAAGACGTTTCCATATATTCATCCAGTACTCACTGGGTGGCGCGCTGGCTAGCGCCTCGGGCTAAGTCGCCCAGGTTGACTGTGTGAGTGGTTGTTCGCCCTGCAGTGGGCTGACGGGAGCCAACCCCCCCCTCCCTCGCCCAATGACAGCCGGGATAGCTCTCCGGCGCCCCCGCGGCCCTCAGACCAGGATTAGGGGTTTGGATAATGGATGCCTGGGTTCTGTGGGAGCGGAGAGCGACCCTCAGAACATGGCGGCGGGTAAACACCAGCGGGCGTTCTTTGCCGAACCGGTCATTGGTCATGGGGAAGCGCTCCCTCCCTCCCTGTCACAGGCGGGGAGGGATTTATCAATCAGCTCCTGCTCTCTCGGGGGCCGCCTGGCCCCTTTTTTTTTTTCCGGAAAAAAAACAGAAAGAGATTCGAGGAGGAAATCGAAACATAAAACACAGATGGGGCGGGGATGATTGAAGCGGGGAAGGAGCGCCAGAGCGCGGAGAAGAGCCAGGACCGAAAGTCGGGGGAGAAGGGAGCGTCTTGAGGAATTGAACTATAAAAAAACAGGTAAAAACAGATCTAGCCCAGCAGGAAAATCATTAACGGAGCCATTTGTAAACACATTGAACGCGCTGGGAAGTAGCAGCTGCTGTCATCCTGAGACATCGGCCAATTAGGTCGGGGTTGGATGGCGTCAACCAGGAAGAACATGTGATGGCACATCGCTGATGAACGTTACCAGATGGCCACGTCGGCATCGGCGGGGATCCCATTCTTTACCCGTCGGTCCTCCTGCGCCCTAATACGTATGCAAGCTCATAAATCCACCACCTGTGGCGCCGACATGTGCGTCCGCCATCAAAGATCCACGACGTACGTGCCGCAGGAGGGAAAGCGGGCGATTAGCGAAAATCGTCCCGGCGAGAACAGTTTTACGTTCGAGAAGGTGAGAGAGGACGCGCTACCTGAGCATCTTCTACGTTCGCTCGGTCGAGGGGCGTCCAGTTGCCGGGACAATGATTTACCACGACCCGGATGACGGAGAACCTTCATGGACCCACTCCAATCAGGAGGTCCGGTCAGCGGTGCCGCCATGGGCGTGAGGGTGAACGGGTGAAAGCGGCCCAGCGTGATGAAAGCACCAGAAGTGCGTAGCATTTATACTTTAGTCAACATCCATTACCTGCCCAAATCACACGTCTGCGGAAAAAACCCGCGGCTGGCAGGAAACACAAACACGTCCCCCTGAAGATCATGTGTTTTGATCAAAACACGGCGGTTTTGGTTTATTTATTTTTCGACAAACTTTCCAGACTGGACTCATCCAACGCCTCCCCAGATAACTCCGTCCGAAAAGATGAAAGGGAAATGTTCAGACACGTTAATGATCGCCGGCTAATGACTGATCAAACAAAACACGGGGCCCCCGAGTAAGTACCGCTCTAATTAAGTCTGCGGCGCAAATCGATAGGCCGGAGCCGAACACCTGATCGGCGCGAGAGATAGGAGCAAGAGGAAGACTCTTTGAAGAGGCCCGGCCGAGATGATCAGAGAAGAAGACCCAAATACCCTCAAGTTGTCATGTTACGGCCACAAATGAATTGGAATGCCCTTTAAGAGACTTACACTTTTTACCGGCGCTACACTGTGTAATGTCACAAAGCACCTTATATAATGAATCAATGCGCCTCCTCTCTCTTTTTTATCTCCTCCGCCTGCTTCGTTCCCTCTAACCCGTGTTGACATTTGGCTCAAAGTATATTGATTTATGCCGGGGAAGTGGAGCACACGTACGCATCGACTTGAAGTGTGAGGTAGAGGGTGTAAAATGGGAACAAACTGCATCCAGTGGACCATTTTAAGGCCGGGACTTTCACTTAAAGTGCACCGCGCACTCATCGGTCACCAAAAGGAGGATCGCGGCTAACAATCAATGCACCCCCTGCGATCCGCCGTCCCCATTCACCTGAGCCTCGTCGCTATTGTCGCCCGCATTATGCGCCGCCGGCAAAGCGAGGGCAGCTGAGTGGATAAACGCTCCGAGGAGGAAATTATGGAAGCGGCGCCCGACTTTACAAATGAAACTTTTCAAGCGCCTTTGCAAAGTGGAGGTATTTCACGGCCGTTGGACAAAGAGCACACAAAAGGAATTTGAGCTTCCTCTCAACGGCGTCAGATTTCCATCGCTGTTTGACTCTCCCCGGCAGATAACCTGCCTGTCTTCCATCGGGCCGACCGGGATCATCTTGAGGCCCGACCCACTGGGTGAATTGGTAAATTTGTATTGGAGGAAGGCCTGAATAATGCATGGGGATCAGATGTATTCAGCGGAGATCCCATTGTCTCCACGGCAGTCTGTGATGTAAATCCAATGACTCAGATATGGGGAACTTACATTGAACAAAAAAAAAAAGGATTCTCAGATGATGGGGTGTTGCTGTTTCACCTGAGTGCATATATGAATCAGAAACAAACTATTGGGAGTAGGAAATGCGGATGCATATAGAACGGGTTTTTTACGGAGGGACGGGGGGGGGGATCAGGGTCGAGGGAGGTTGCCAGGGGCCAGAGTGCCCTTGAGCAAGACATCACACAGCCACATCCTGAGGGGGAACACCAGTGGGGTTGTAGCTGTCCGTCAACACGAGCATACCGTTTGGGGCGACATGCGCGCTCAGGTTGCGGTCAGCTGCTGATCGCGGACTCCAGAGTACTCCGGAGTACCCTGGGGTACCCCGGAGTACTCAGGAGTACTGCGACTCCAATGAGTCCAAGTCTGCATCCTCTTGGCATTGACCCTCAATGCAGTTCAAGGTCACTCCACGTAGTAACTGCAACTCATTGCCGATACGTACAAATACTCGATTACTCACTACTGTTGCTGGTTACATTCATTGCAGGTCCGTGTTTGTTGTGGTGCAGAGACAGGAAGTGTGCCAGTCATCACAGAATCACAGCGCCAACTGGTGGCCGGGCATATGCACCGCAGCATGTCTTGTCCCGCGTGGACGGTGAATCCCTTTCAAAATGTCTGATGGTGGAACAACTTGAAAACAACGTCTGAAAACAAAAACGAAAACGCCTCTGAAACGAAACCTGAACCCTCGGCTGCTCCTGATGGTCTGTTTAGCATCTTGTGTGCGTGTGTGAGTGTGTGTGAATGGGTGAATGCAATCCAGTGTAAAGCGCTTTGGAACACTGAGGTGACGAAAGTGCTGTATGTGTGGAGACCATCTCCCATTTCTCATGTATTAAAGGTTAGGAGCTGCTTAGGAGCAGAAACAAGAGAATCAACTTACTCATTTGGTTAACAGTTGCCTGATTTGTTCATCACTTCCTTTTGTTTTTGACAAATACCTGAACAAACGACACTGCGTATCTTCTGAGAGCATACAGGGGAGCGTTCACTGAAAGCATCATGTATTCCATCAAAGAAGCGCCATCCCCCCTGGAAATGTAACTTTATTACTTTTTAATTAGTAGAAGATGAGGAGGAAGTAAATTTGCCGTCCCTCCTTAGTGATAAAACAAACAGTGGTAGAGGGAGACGGCAGATGATCATTGGGAAATATGTAAATGAGGATATGAATACAGATCAGGCCTTCCCTCCGTAGGAGAGGAATACATTTACCTCTCATCTACATGCTGATGAACAACAATAAGGTGCCTCTTGGTTTCAGCACAGAGGAGAACATGAAGCCCTCACAGGCTTTAATGGGCTGCGCTTTAAGAGCAAGAAGAACAAACTCAATAGAACGAGGAAAAAAAGATGGAAGTCGCCAGCAAGGAGGTCCCTGCGTGGGGTTCCTCAGGGTTCTCCGGGTTCCTCCCACAGCCCAAACACAAGCAGGAAGACGTGTGAATGATTAGCAGGATTAGCAGGATTAGCAGTGCAGATGAATGAATTGATGGATGGATGGATGGATGGATGACAGATCGAAGGCAAACAGATTTGCATCTTCTCCATTCCAATCTTCATGTTTACTTCTTTGCTTCCGACACACCATCCTGAAAAGTGGGTTTTATGCCTGGCAGCTTGTGGCTTTCTTACAAGGCTCGGAGGAATGAAGTGTTTCGTGGCCTTTTCACAAACCGGCCTTTGTCCAGGAACATGTTTGCACACGTGAATTTAACAGTTTGAATACGTTTCGCTTGAAGAAAAGTACAAACCCTGTAACGAGCCCAGGGTTCAATCTTCCACTGGCTGTTCGCTCCAGGGAAACTTTGTCGGTTTGTTCGGTGGAAAGGAGTTTGCGGGTGGGTGGGTTTTCACACTTTCATTTGTCAACCAACAGGTCTGGAACACACACAAACAGAAGAAACTGTGTCGGCAGCCGGCACGTCACCACGGAAACGGCAGTTACAGCAGCCGTCGTGACTTAAAGCATTAAAAGAAACCCATTCATACGTCCAGGCAACAAATGTCTGATAAAGAAGTCACATAAACAGAATCAAGCAATCCAGGGGTCGAGGCGTACAGCTCTATATGGAGCCCTCTGATTGGTCCAGGGTGAACCACCACCTCTCGGTGGTCACAGCAGGGATAGGGTCCGACCCCCACCTGCAACCCTGACCGTCGGATCGCCAGCATGAACGACAAACGACTGAATGGAGCAGATGTCCTTTAACCCTTGATGACCTGCAGCAATCTGCAGTCAACTACAGCTCTGGTCCCACCTGGAGCGCAAAGACCTGAACATCTCCAGCTTTTTCCTCCTGGATACCGGACGGAGGAGAGGACGTGCTGCAAGAATGAACCCGGACCTTTTTGACCAGCCGCTTCATTACACGTCCGGCTAAGTGTCTGCGTTTTTTGTCCGAGTCCGTCAGGAGGAATTATTCCTGCCTGTTTTTTTTCCCCCTACAAACCCGAGACTCCCGACGGATCTCCGAATTAGCCTCCAAGCATTGGTCTTTTTTTTTAAAAATGAACATCCTTTCATGTTTTCGCTTTTTTTATTCGGCCTTGTGGCTCCGCTAAACCCACCCCTGACGTTTGCCGGTGTTTTTAAAAGCCGGCCGACGCGGCACAAATGTCCTCCGGCCGGCGGTTCACGTTAACTCAGGTTGGGAGGAGCGTTCATGTCGTGAACCCGCTATATCTTCTTAATGAGATTCCAAGGCCTGTGGGCCGGCGACGGGGGCGGGGGTGGAATTTCTTCCAGGACCACCTCCATAAATGCACAGGCTGCAGAAGGTACCCCGGAGAAAAAAACCCCTACATATTAGCAGGAGGACCTTTGACTTGATTTATATTCAGTCCGGCTTTGCAAAGGTGTGCGGACGCAAACTGCATTTACTCCCTTTTTGCTTCTGGGATTTCAGTAATATGTTCGCCGACGTGCAGCGCAGGCTGGTTCTGCCGGGGAAACGTAAAGATCTCTCAGAACTCCCCGCTCCCCGCCCCCTGCCCCCCTGCTTCATCATCTCCGAGCTCCGCCGCAGCTTGGGGTCCAACCCGAATCTGCCAAGTTTGTGTCAAACCCCCGTTACTTCCTCCCCGTCGTGTTTGCTTCTCGCCGGGGCGGAGCCCCAAGGTGGTGCAGCTTTTTATATATTACGGGACTATTAAAGCGGCGCGGGCATGAATTATTCACAGGCTGGAGACCATTACCAGGCATTAGGCTGAGAAGGTCTTCTCCTGACATAAACTGAACTTCCAGGAGACTGCATAATTTCGGATGTATGAGGAGTATACGCCGTGTTCGTCGGGCGTACACAGGAGTTTGGTCGTTCTCACCAAGTTGGCCGGCCGATCAGAGCTAATTATGTCTCCCACCGCGATTCAGGCGCCGGCGAAGGCTCGGAGGCCGACGCTAATGAATCGCTGTCCGACAAGCCTGTTTCCTTTGCCGGCACGCCGGCGCTGACAGGTACGTATCTAACAAATTGCGGTGCAACAGCGGGAGCGGGGCGGCGATAACCCGAACGCTAACTGCTTCGGCAGCCCTCCCGCGCCTTTCAAACGGAATTCTGGATTCTGAGCGGCGGGGCGACTTTGGATTGACCGAAGAGCGACAGATGAATTGATGAAATGACATCACGGCTCGTGATCGGTCATCGCATCGGTGCTCATGAGGAAAGACGTCCTCTGCCATATTTTATTTCTATGTTTCGGCACGTGCGCGCTCCGTCCGAATCACGTTTGACGACGAAAACACGGAAAACCGAAAAAAACAATCGGAAAAGCAATGGGGACACGCCCCCCCCCCCCCCCCCCCCCCCCCCCCCCCCCCCCCCCCCACTTTTCTTTTTAAAT
>CAAKHD010001477.1:52651-65889 GCA_901007705.1 Fistularia tabacaria | reverse complement strand
GAACAAGCACACCCACGCCAACTGTGCGCACTACCGCCGAGAAGCCAACAACAACCGTCCAACAATCCACCCCAACCTAAGAAACCTCAGAAAAGCCCACGACAGAAAAAACTACGGAAAAGTCCACATCAGCAACCACAGAAAGACGCAGCAGCACAGCCGCGCTCCAATCCACACAGGAATCGACTGTCTCCGGAAAGACCACAGGAAGACCCCAAACCACAACAGCCACCCAGCCCACAGAAGAACCCACTACCTTCACAACCACCACAGGAAAAACAACTGGAAAACAAGGGGGAACCACCACAGGAGCGCCAACAGAGGAGCCTCGAACTACGGCTGTCACGGTCACTCAAAGACCCACCGCCACAACTTCTGAGGGTGTTTTTACCAACACCCCTTTTGTGACATCGCCCCCAAGTACTGGGAAGCAGGAAAATGCAACAACCACCAAGGAAGCTCCCACCACTACGACAAAAACCACAGAGGGGCCTACCACTACAGCCGAAGCAACTACAACCAATCAAACCACCCGTGGGATACCCAGTAGCACACCCAGTAGCACAACAACTGTCCGGCATACAACATCCCCAGGAGAACCCACACCGGGAACAGCAACAGAAATACCCATCACCACTACACCTACCACCATCACGACAACCACGGTGAGGCCCACGACGACTGTCCAATTCACAAAAGAACTCACCACCGTCGCAACGACCACTTTTGCACAAACCACTGAAATACCCTCAATCCCACCTTCCTCAACACCGGAGGTGCCACACTCAACCACCGTTTGCTTTTGCAAGTATATGGGCAAAATTTTCTCTCCCGGTAAGTAGTATTCTCTTCTCAATTCTCAACCCAATTGCCTCCTTTTCCTTACCTCATCGTTTATTTTGTGATGATTTGACAGGAATGGGGTTCCTTTGGCTAAAATTCGTAAACTCCATATTAACTTGGACGGTTTGTGCTTCCTATCACTGGTCTTTTTACTGACTGCATTCATTTTTCCCGTTTAGGTAGTGTCATTTACAATCAGACTGATGGGGCCGGTTGGTGCTTCACTGCATATTGCAATCTCACTTGTTACGTTGAAAAATCTTCCATACCGTGCCAGTCCACCACCCCACCAAGTCCCACCACCACCCAGACCCCTGGCTTTACTTCAGCCAGAAACATTACTGTAACCACAGTGGCGCCCCCAGAGGACTGTATATATCTCGAACCACCTCGAAAGGTGTTTCACCGTCGCTCTCCACATTTTTATTTTCAAGGTATCTTGTTTTCATCTTTCAATAAAAACTCAACTTTGTTTTTGACAGGACGGGGAAGTCTGGAAAGGTGGAAATTGCACCACCAAGAAATGTGAAGATGGAAAAGAAGTGACGGAACATGTGCGGTGTCCAAAAGTGACCGAACCCGTTTGTGAAAACAGAATTCCAGCGGATAAAGTGTACGATGAAAATGGTTGCTGTTACCACTATGAATGCAAATGTAAGCTTGAATGAAAGCAATACAATCATATCAGAAGTCGCCGTACCGTCAGAATTCAGTTTTTTGTTGTGTATAATAGCCAGTGTCAATGTTTGTTTTGGTTTGTTTGTGATTTTTTTTCCAGGTGTCTGCAGTGCCTGGGGAGATCCTCACTACATCACCTTTGACGGCCAATATTACAGCTTCCAGAAAAACTGTACTTATGTTCTGGTCAAGGAGATCGTCAACCGGCACAATTTCAAGATCCTCATCAACAATGAAAACTGCGATGACACTGGCGCTGTCACCTGTGTCAGGTCCTTAATAGTACATTACCAAAACAATGAGGTTGTCCTTCGACAGGAAAGACCGCCAAGTACAGTCAACATGGTGAATAATACCGATGCATCCACGCTGACTGAACCCAGTCTCGTGGTTTGCCTGCCGCATGCTGTTATCCAAGGGATGTTTTGCCGATTAACCTAACACCTTTCAAGAAAGTAAAGCAAATGCTTCCATTGTTCAGGTGTACGTCAACAAGAAGCGGGTTTTCCCAACCTACGACAATGGTGACTTCCTCATTACCAGTTCTGGAATGCAAATACTCCTGAGAATCCTGCCCATTCAAGCCAAGGTGGTGTTCAAAGGTCAACAATTAAGTGTCGAGTTGCCATTCTCCAAATTCCATAACAACACAGAGGGACAATGCGGTAAGCTGACAATCGATTCATTCAGCCAAAAAGTTGGAGCTCGTTGAGGCAACATGTTGATAATTGGAGAGGTAAAAACAGCGTGAGCTCTGATATAATAATTTCGGTGCAATTCGTTGCCTTCTTTCGCGACACGGTGAGCTGACCTGCAAAGAAATAACCTAGCAACCAGATAAATCTCATGATATGAGTTAATGTTGTCGCGAATATTCCTTAGCGTGGTATTTTTCAGCAAGGGATCACAGCGCTTCAGGAAGCAACCTGTTAACACCCGATTTTTTTCATCGCCGAACCACCTTTGAAGGGTGTTCTGACAATGCGGTCCAGGGACCAGTTACGGTAACCTGCCTGTCAAAAGCTTTGCCGTCGTGACGGCAGCTAGCTGCGAATGTTCCCCACAGACCTCAACACGGCAAAAAGTCAAGAAGCTAACAAAAGAAGAAAAAGCACGCCAACTGCTGAGTCACAAGTAACTCTTGCAACATCTCAACATCTCCAGATCACCTGCCACGCCCGCAAGACTGTCCTGAAAATGATGGACGTCTTGTCCCCACCAATCGGTCATGTCGAGCCTTTACATTAGATTATGTCACAACGATGCGATGTCGTGGCTAAAGCTCTAAGATTTGGGGGTGGGGGCATTTGCTGGAAAGGAGGAAACATTTTTGAGTGTATCCGCATTCAGCGGCCACCAGCAGAGTCTGCTGGCCACCACCAGAGTCTGCTGGTGGCCGCTGAGGCAGCTGGACCACGCTAACCGGTCGCCGTTTTTCCCGACCAGCTTCCTGCGACAATAACAGAAAGAATGACTGCAAACTACCGAACAGCCAAAAGGTTGTCCACTCCTGCCCGGAAATGGCCAATCATTGGAAGGTCGTCGACAACAAGACCTACTGCAAGGAGGAAACCAAAACCACGACCGCGCCCCCAGTCGTAGCAACCACCTCGTCAGTGCCTTGCAAGGCGGACATCTGTGAAATTATAAACAGCGAGTAAGATCTTTTTAATCCATCGGAACAGTCGATTTCTGGCCTGGTTTTAATTGCCCGGATTAACGGTATGTTTCAATCGATAAGGGCTTTCAAGGAATGCCACAAGAAGATCCCGCAGGTCAACTATTACACGGCGTGTCGTTATGACGTGTGCAAAATGCCAAATTCCACGATGGGCTGCTCCAGCTTGGCGACTTACGCGGGGCTGTGCGCCTCTGTGTCCGTTTGCGTGGACTGGAGGGGCCTCACGAACGGCCAGTGCGGTAAGAAGGCTTCGGTTTTGGGCGAAAATCTCTTGGATCATTTTGGATCCGTCAGCAAACACTCTCTGGTTTTACAGATTATCTGTGTCCTGAAAACAAGGTGTACAAACCCTGTGGGCAGAAAGTCGAGCCCACCTGCAACGCAAGGTGAGAGCTCACTGTCATTTTTATGACCAATTGTCCCCCCATGAAGGATGGCTCCCCGTCCAGTTGGTGATGTGATCATTCACGTATTTCTCCATTTTCAGATACAACATGAAATACACCGGCAACGCTCAGGGAGATAATGATGAATCAACCCAAATGGAAGGATGTTTTTGCCCGGAGGGAAAAATTCTGTTCAGCTCGAACTCCAGCCACTGCGTCACTACCTGTGAGAAACTCTTTTCACCTGGATGGAAAAAAATAATTGGTGACGAAATAGATTCAATAATATGTATGAATGTATATTTTCTTTAAGGTTGCACCGGACCCGACGGTCACCACAGGGAGGTGAGCTAAGCGACGGGTGAGCGAACACCACACTCTTGCTCGGACCCTTCACCCCACTTTCCCCTCCCTAACAGGTCGGCGACTCTTGGACCAGCGAATGTCAGACGTGTGTCTGCGACAAGGACACGATGAGTGTCCAGTGTGAGCCCATCACGTGTCCCACTCAGGCGCCCGTCATCTGTGACAAGGAAGGGGAGGTGCCAGTGAAGCACATCGGGAAATGCTGCAATGAAACCATTTGCGGTGAGTTGAGGACCAGGGATGTGATCGGAGTCTCCCAGGCGTTGCCAGAGGACACCTCGGGGTGCAGACAGTAGGAGGCAGGGATTGAACTGCCAACTGGAAATTGGAGGGACGCCCACTCTACCAGCTGAGCTGCAGTCTCAACTTAGAACTAGAACCGGAACTGAGAAGATTGCCTAAATTTGTAAAAAAAAACAACAAAAACAACAAGTTCAAAAACTGGATTCACAGAATCCTTACCATCGTAACTCGTGGTGCTCATTTCCATCCGCCCGACAGAGTGTGACAGCAAACACTGCAAGACACCTCCCGTCACGTGCAAGACGGGATTCCGGCTGAATGTGACGGCCCCCACCGACGGCTGCTGCTCCACCTACACCTGCGGTACGATGTTCCACTGACTTCTGGTCCTCGTGCTCCTGGAAAGAAACCACTGCCGTCGTAACGCCGCGTGTTGTTGTTTTTTTTCTCCAGAGCCCAAAGGCGTTTGTGTCTTCAATGACACTGAGTACAAGGTGAGGAGCGCCACGGCCCGCTGGAGGAACTTTTCAGACCATTTGTCCTTCTCGTGTCACGAGCGTCGGTTTCTTTGTTTGTTTGCCTTCGCAGCCCGGAGTATCTTTCGTTGAGAGCCTGTGCAAAAGATGCGACTGCACCGAAGAACAAAATCCAGAGGACCAGCTGAACATCGTGAAGTGTCGGACGATTTCGTGTGACTCCTGTCCTTTGGTACGGTTCCACGGAGATAGCTGTGTTGTGCTTATGTTGGTAAAGTTAAGACCAAGACAGTCGAGGTGCGACTCCCGCGGTCGACTGGCTTCTCTCCATGTTCTCTCCATGTTCTCCTGCCTGGGTTCTCTCCATGTTCTCTCCATGTTCTCCTGCCTGGGTTCTCTCCATGTTCTCTCCATGTTCTCCTGCCTGGGTTCTCTCAGTGTGTTCTCTCCATGTTCTCCTGCCTGGGTTCTCTCCAGCTTCTCCTGCCTGGCTTCTCTCCATGTTCTCCTGCCTGGGTTCTCTCCATGTTCTCCTGCCTGGGTTCTCTCCATGTTCTCCTGCCTGGGTTCTCTCCATGTTCCCCTGCCTGGCTTCTCTCCATGTTCTCCTGCCTGGGTTCTCTCCAGGTTCTCCTGCCTGGCTTCTCTCCATGTTCTCCTGCCTGGGTTCTCTCCATGTTCTCCTGCCTAGCTTCTCTCCATGTTCTCTCCATGTTCTCTCCATGTTCTCTCCACGTTCTCCTGCCTGGGTTCTCTCAGTGTGTTCTCTCCAGCTTCTCCTGTCTGGGTTTTCTCCACGTCCTCCTGTCTGGGCTCTCTCCCCATGTTCTCCTGCCTGGGTTCTCTCGGTATGTTCTCTCCAGCTTCTCCTGTCTGGGTTCTCTCCATGTTCTCCCTCCTGGGTTCTCTCCATGTTCCCCTGTCTGGTTTCTCTCTATGTGTTCTCACTGCGTTCTTCCCCCTGGGTTTTCTCCACGTTCTCCTGCCTGGGTTCTCTCCAGGTTCTCCGTCCTCCTCCCACAGTCCAAAAAGGCGGGCAGGTTTGTTGAAGCCTTCAGGTGGTGTGCAGGCGTGCATGGTGAGCAGGCTAGGCGGTGCAGAATGAGTGATGCGCTCCCTCTGTCCTGCGTCAGGGCTACGAGAGGGAGGAGGTGTCTGGTGAGTGCTGCGGAAGGTGTAAGAAGACCAGCTGTGTGGTGAAGATCTCCGGCTTCCCGGAACCGGTGCTGCTCCAGGTCAGCCCCGGACATGGATCCGTGTTAGCGGTCGGTTGTTGTCCACGGCCACTGGCTGACATCTCCACCGTCTCTCACAGCCGTCTCAGACCTGGTCGCCACCGGGCGACAACTGCACCGTTTATTTCTGCGAAGAGACCGAGGACGACCTGACGCTGTCCCAGAATCAGACCGTGTGCCCCGACTTTGACCCCGACAGCTGCGTTGACGTGAGTCTGCAGAGGACCTCGGCCGTTCTCTCACCCGAACGCCTCCGTCAGAGGTGGCTTATCGCCGCGGGGGGAGTTCGTAGATCGCTGAGGCTACCGGCTGCACGATTAGCCCTAGCGTCTTTGTGAAGTGTGAAGGAATCCGTTTGAAATTAACAACCGATGTAAGTTGTGTTGATTAATCGTGCAACAAGGCCGTGAAGCGTGACTAAATATCCGACCCGTGTTGCTTCTGTCGCAGGGAACCTTGCAAGTGGAAGACGGCTGCTGCCGCTCCTGTGAGTACTGGCCGGTTGGGTACATTGTCTGTCCTAAAAATGTCGCTGAAAATACACACGACGATTGACTTTCACCGGAAGATGTCAACATCCTGTAGTAGTCGAGGCGGTCAAGAGGTTGAGATGCCAATGATGGTGACGCCGATGACCATGTCGCCTGTCGCCTCCAGGTCAGCTTCTTCATAACTGCAAGGTCAGAAAGACTGCCATCCAGCTGGAGGCAGGGAACTGCAAGTCAGTCGGTAAGGTGGAGCTCACGTCCTGCGACGGTTCCTGCGGAGAGTCCTCATCGATGTGAGTTTCGCCGGCGGCGACTCATGGGTCGAGCCGCCCAGCTGTGTGTGTTTCTGTTCACGCCGACTAACGGCGTCCGTCTCCGTCCCTGCGCGCAGATACTCCGCCGAGAGCAACAGCATGATGCACCGCTGCTCCTGCTGCAGGGAAAAGGCTACCAGCAAGAAGGAGGTGAAGCTGGTGTGCCAGGACGGCACCGAGATGATGCACTCGTACATCTCGGTGGACAAGTGCGGCTGCCAAGTCACTGAATGTGACAAGGGGGATTAAAATAAACTTTGCTCTCCTTCTGTGTCACCCATATGAGAACACATATATCAGCACGTTTTAAAATTTCCTCCATGAAGAAAGTCGGGGCGCGAGAAGCCAGACACGTTTCTTTTCTCTTCACTGCGAAGGAGAAAAAGGCAGGCGCTCAGATATGGAGAACCTTGTAGTCACTTCCTTTGACAACGAGGCGGAGAAAACCAAATTCACATTTCAATTTAATAATTACACTTGAGAATAATGGAATTTCGCAAAGCCGTTCAGAAAAGAGTGCGTCTGGTTTCTTTGGCGCCAAAGCTCCGTCCAACCCGAAGCCTCCCCGTTCATGGATTCACCGAATTATTCTTATTGACCGCTGTCGATTCATGCATGTTTTTACGTCATTTCGTCCGATAGAGGAGAAAAGCTCGATTTCAATAAATGTTTTCCGTTTGCAAAGTCTGTTCTGTCTCTTATTTCTATTAAAGTGTGCTCCTTGTAGTGTCAGCTGTCAGCTGCAGTCAAGAGACGAGGTAACAAAAGCCGCATATCCTGAAGTGCTCAGTGCAGGCATACAATATGAACAGGAAGTACATCTTATGAGTGCATCATGAGCAACCCATGGTAAATATGCCATAAACTCATGAATACTAGTGACTGTCAAATAATAAAATGCCATATCGGTATCAGTACAGATATCAGGAGCACTGACTATGCTGACACTTATTCTGAGTGTTTACTATACTTGGAGTATTTCTGGTGCTAAATGCACCGGTTTGCCTAAAACACCTCCAAACACGGGTAATTGTACTCTAATGCTAGCATAAAAGGCTGACCGTGGATGCTAAAGTACATGTAAATTCAGTGATAAACGCCTCGTAAAAGATCGCTAGCATACCAATGCTAATGCCCGGAGAAAAGAATAGACATTACCATTCATTAGCATCCGTCAGAGAACACAAACTTTTCAGGAACAATTAACAATTTCCCAAGTAAATGCACTCACGTGGAGCACAGCTCACCCCCACTTCACCTTTTCTTAACTCTGCTACTTCGTGGTCCACAAAGGTCACCGCTTCTACTCTTCATTCTCTCCCATTTTCCTCATTCATCAACCTGTCAAAGTAAAACTTCTAAAATATTCAGCCTCTCATTGACTCATCATCTCGAGACATACAGTTATTCAGTAATTCATTCACACATCTGGGCAATTAAGTGTTTCTAGTGAACCTCCTGCATGTGTTTGGACTGTGGGAGGAACCCAGAGAACCAGGAGAAACCCCAGGCAAGCCATGGAGATGCAACACAGAAAAGGCCCCCTGTGGTACCTTCTTGTTGTACGGTTAGCAAATATCTGGTTCGCAAATATTTTTATTGTACAAAATGTGAAGCATCACTAACCACAACGACATAACCGTGTGTGTAAATTCATTATTTAAAACTCATCCATATATATGAGTACTCCTCCACTATACTATTTTGTATAGAGCTCATACTGTGACGAGCGGGAGTGTCTGTAAATTACAAGTAGAGTGAAGGAGGAAATGCTCGTAGGATAATTCTCTTCAGAACAGGGGGGTTTAGAGTCTGAAGAGATTGTGAAGTGGGGTTTTCCCCAGTGAGTTTTCCTGATGGGAAATTTTAAAATAAAAACAACCGAAGCACAGACAGCCCGGCGGCGGCACTGAAAGAAAGTCTCATTGACATGGCATATGGGCTATTCATGAAATCATGAAAACAACAACAACAAATAAATAAAAACCAATGCAGACGTAATCATGTGAAGTCGAGTGGTGGAATTTTATTAAATGAAACGTTTCTCTTAGGGGAGATGAAGGCGAGGTTATTACATAAAATGCGTTGTTATTGTTATAATAAAGCGAACTCCCCCAGGCGGAACCAATATTCTGCCGTTGTACACCGCCGGACCGTTTTACTGTAACACAGAACTTGTCAGTCATGTCGGCGTTCATGTCTCCCAGATAAGAGTAGTCGTAATTGGGTTTCGCACAAATCCTTCTTCGCTCACATGAATATCGAGCCATGTATTGAGGGGAAATCGAAGTATTCGTCGCGGAATCGATCGAATTCGAGGTAAAGTAAGTTTTTTTCTTTCTTTTTCCGCGGACTTCTCCCCCAGGATTCCCCTTCCTCCGCTCTGGACTGCAAGCTAGCCCGACGCCGCTTAGCTAGTTAGTTGATCCGGCGAACCGAGCCCGGCCGAGGGTCCCCGGGCAGCGGGCTTTCCCATTCAAGACGTCGGGGAGAGACCACCCGAACGCATTCCTACGGGCGTCTCGCAGAAATCCCGCTCGATGTACTACTACTCGATGTACTACTACTACTACTACTACTACTACCGTAATGTTGCTAGTATCTTCGTATATGTGTAACCCGTGTGAGTTGTTGCACTGTGTGCAGCACAGTTTTAGCCAATGTTTCTTTTTGTTTGTTTGTTTGTGTGTGTGTGTTTGTGTGGCCAGTGACGCGTCTTGTACATGGCATCTCTATCCGAGGAGGTGCTTCTGGTGGTGAAAAAGGTTCGCCAGAGGAAGCAGGATGGCACCCTTTACCTCATGGCTGAGCGCATAGCCTGGGGTCCGGAGGGCAAGGACCGCTTCACTGTCAGCCACCTGTATGCGGATATTCGCTGTGAGTATTTCCCCGTGCCGTCTGAGAGAACAGCCGCTTCTGCCACCGCGCAGCGGTGACAGCTCCGTGTCTGCTCGGTCTCAGGCCAGAAGATCAGCCCGGGTGGTAAATCCAAAGTCCAGCTCCAGCTGGTCCTTCACAACGGCGAGAGCACCACATTCCACTTCTCCAACGAGAGCAGCGCCCTCAAGGACCGGGACGCCGCCAAGGAGCTGCTGCAGCAGCTGCTGCCCAAATTCAAGAAGAAAGCCAACAAGGAACTGGAGGAGAAGAACAGGTGAGGTTCTCCAAGAACCTCTGTGTCAGGGGTCGGATGCACTGATGATGAGCTTCGCGGGGTTTTGAACCGGGACGAGCTACACACACACGCCGGTGTGCATTCTGAGTCGTAATTCCTAAAGCTGAGGGAACCGGCATGTCAAATAGACTGAGGACGCCTTGGAATATCCCCCAGAGGAGCAACCTGGAAAGGCTTCAGATTTGGAGCAGGCCAGCTCCAGAGAGACCTCAGAAGCAGCCTGCTGCATTCAGGAAAGTAGGTTAGAACCAGCTCGCCCTTCAGCTCCCTGATGTCTCCAGATTTTATCTCACACCGGTTCAGTTCCTGAAGAAGGAACCCAAAAAGAGGAATTACTGAGAAAATGCACACGAGGAGTTTCCATCTTCTTTTTCTTTTTTAATATTGCTGTTGTTTTTTTTTTTTAAATATCATGACAGCTGATGGCTCTCTGCCTGCAGGATGCTTCAGGAAGACCCGGTGCTCTTCCAGCTGTACAAAGACTTGGTGGTCAGTCAGGTGATCAGCGCGGAGGAGTTCTGGGCCAACAGGTTAGGAGGCCTGAACAGCGCGGACCCTGCCGTCTACAGCAGCAAACAGGAAGTCGGCATTTCTGGAGCGTTTCTGGTGAGCAGCGCCGGCTTCACGGTGACCCCTGAAGCACCGACAACACACATGATGGTTTGGGATTTTTTTTTGGTTGGTTACAGGCAGACATCAGGCCTCAGACAGACGGCTGCAACGGCCTGAGGTACAATCTGACCGCTGATATCATCGAGTCCATCTTCAGAACCTACCCTGCAGGTAAACACGGCCGGGTCGAAAGGCACGGGGGGAAAAGAGGAAAACTAGAGCCGGATGGAGAATGCGGCGTGTCGGCGGCAGCTCTGTGTTTTCAGACGAGAGGCTTCTCTCGCCTCTCGTCTGAAAATGTTCCTTGGACTTTAAAACCCCCTCAGTTTCCACTCCTGAAAGACTAACTGTGACCCAGAACCGTTTTCGCGGTGATGTTCACCTCCGCCGTGGAGGTACCGCGTCGACCCGACCGGCCCGTGACCTTTGTTTACAACAACCCTTTTTTTTTTTTTATCTTCCCCCGAACGTGCAGTGAAGCAGAAGTACGGTGAAAACGTTCCCCACAACCTGACGGAGAAGGAGTTCTGGACCCGCTTCTTCCAGTCCCATTATTTCCACCGAGACCGGCTCAGCACGGGGACGCAGGACATCTTCTCGGAGTGTGCCAAGCAGGATGAGAAGGGTGAGGGCGCCGTCGGGAGGGGTGGGAGTGGGAGAAGAACTGGGTTGCATGCGATCGGGACAAGTTTGCAGCACGCTAACTTCCTTAGCATCCAGCGCTAGGTGAAACCTGTGAATGTTTCATGAACACAGGGTTAAAGTCCATGGTGGTCCAGGGAGTGAAGAACCCCTTGGTGGACCTTCTGTCTCTGGAGGACAAGTCCCTGGATGAGGTGGGCCTCCATGAGACGGCGGCTCAGATCGGCCTCTCCCCGGTCCTCCTTCTCATGTCGCTTCCCTTCTGCTCCGTCCCACACGACGCAGGGTTATGGCGTCTCCGCCGCGGCGCCCTCAACCTCCAACTCCGGCAGGACGGTGAAAGAGAGCAGCAACCACGCCATCATCAAGAGGTTCAACCATCACAGCGCCATGGTGCTGGCAGCCGGCTCCCGCCGAGGGTACGGGCTTTACCGCGTGGCGACAGAGTGGTCGGCGAGTGTTTTCCACTCCCTTAACCTTTGTCTGCTCAATAAAGGGAACCTCCGGAGGACCAGGCCAGCAAGACGGGCAGCACCGACGGAAACTCCCGGGACTCTGACGTGTTTCAGCCGCCCCTGAAGAAGGTCAAACGGCTCTGCAGCTTTCGTTTGTCTTTTTTGGGAGAACTCGCGTCGTGACGGATTCCGTCACCGTCTGTTTTTTGTTTTGATTTTTTTCAGGTGAAATTACAAGAAGCCATAGAGTACGAGGATCTGCAAAGCAGGAACGGGCCAAAAACGGTGGCGTTAAACCTGAAGAAGTCCGACCGGTACGGTTCGTCTTCCGTGCTCCGGCGGCTCTGCTCTGGGTCGCTGCGACCTAAAGCCTGAAGTGAAATAATCCCAATTTGTGCTCGTTCTGGTTTGAAGCTACGCCCACGGTCCGATGCCCCTTCAGTCCCACCACTACACAACCAGCCAGGACATCATCAACTCGGTCAACTACATCCGCCACGAGATGGCCAATTACAAACCCAACCTCTCTCAGGTCACACCTCTCACCTCTCACACCTCCCGCTCTTTGCATCTGTCGTTTGCCGAGGCGCCTCGGCGTCCGTCGGATTCCCCCGTCTCCAGCCAGTCGTCAGATTGCAGTGCCAAACGGTGTCTTGACGCTTCTTTGGCCTCTTGCAGGTTTTGTCCAGCGCCACTGCGACATCTGCCATCGCCGCACTTTCTCCGGGCGGCGTCCTCATGCAGGCCGGAGCTCAGCAAGCCATAAGCCGTACGTGGCTTCCTCCCGCTTGGTTTTCGTGTATCATCTCTCACCCAGTCCAGCGCCTGTCCTTCGCCCCAAAAGCACTTGTCATTGTTTGTTTGTTTTTTCCTGGCGTTCTTTTGCAGAGATGGTTCCCTCTGAGGTTCAGGGGGAGCTGAAGCACCTCTACACCGCAGCCGGGGAGCTACTGAGACACTTCTGGTCCTGTTTCCCAGTGAACAGCCCCTTCCTGGAGGAAAAGGTGACTCTGTCGGCCATGATTTAGATCGAAATTTCACGTGTGGCGGGGAGGCTCCCGGTCGCCCCGGGATCTCTCCACGTCCTCCATCTTCGGTCCAAAACCAAGTCAGGTTAAGCCCCGCCTCTCGGCCCGGCACCATCGGGTTTCCCGCGTCACGGGCTCCAAGTGCTCTCCTAACTGCATCCCTTTTTCTTCCCTTTTGTTTGCAAAGGTAATGAAGATGAAAACCAACCTGGAGAGATTTCAGATGACCAAGCTTTGCCCGTTTCAGGAGAAGATACAGCGTCAGTACTTGAGTACAAACGTAAGTTCGCCGCTCTGGATTGCTGATTGCCATCTCCGTTCACGGTAGGGGTGTGTGTGAGATCCACCATCTCCGCTCTCACCCTTGCTTCTGCAGCTGACCGGCCACCTGGAGCAGATGCTGCAGGCGGCCTACAACAAGTTCCACGCCTGGCAGACCCGCCGCATGCTGAGGAAAACCTGAGGGGGGCGGCGGCGGTTTGTCAGCGACAGGACGAGGAAGACAAATAGGAACGAAGGCGAGGGCCGGCGAGGGCCCCCCCCCCCCCCCCCCCCCCCCCCCCCGCGAAGCGGCGCGGCCCCGCCCCCCCCGGGCCCCCGGGGGCCGGAACGGAGG
>CAAKHD010001477.1:41678-52631 GCA_901007705.1 Fistularia tabacaria | reverse complement strand
ACCGCCCCCCTGGAGAGGATGCTGCAGGCGGCCTAAAACAAGTCCCCCCCTGGCAGCCCCGCCGCATGCTGAGGAAAACCTGAGGGGGGCGGCGGCGGTTTGTCAGCGACAGGACGAGGAAGACAAATAGGAACGAAGGCGAGGGCCGGCGAGGGCCCCCCCCCCCCCCCCAGACACCACTGCTGTGAAGACGCCGGATCGCAGCCCGATCGGAGCACCGTGGCGACGAAACGGACGGGCGCCGCTACATCTCCAACCCAACGCCCCTCAGAGACTTAACTACAACTCGGTTACAAAAAAAAAAACAGTTTCTTTCTTTTGTTTTTGTTTTTTTAATCGCCCCTCCTCCTGTTTCGCTTTCCCGGACGGACGAGAGACGCGGGAGGCGACAGGCGAGCCGAGGGACTTCAGCAGCCACTCACTTCGACCAAAACCTACAGATGGACGTCAGAGAGGCCCTCGGACGGGCCGGCAGAGGGCCGGAGGACGAACCACGTGTTTTCAAACATTGCACTGAAGAAAGGAGTATGTGTGTGTGTGTGCGCGCGTGTGCGCTCCCTTGGTGACCCCCGACCCCCACCAGGGACCACTGGAGGAATGATGTTTCGATTAAAAAAAAATTTAAAAAAGGAAAAAAAAAGAATATAATGTCAAGTGTGTTCCTGATGTCCCCCTACACGTGACCGGATGTTGTTCTGAGTAACACACACACACACAGCGGGTCGGTCGTCCCGCGGCCGGACGCGAACACGCCTCCAGCAGGAAGTGGGTGTCAGCTGAGAGAAGTGCCGACGGGACTCTCCGCGGAGGACCGGAGGAAGACGTCGGTGCGAACGGCAGCGGCTACGGGCGCGTCACCGATCGCACGGTGAGTCCTGCGGCGGGAGCGCGCCTCCGGCGAGCAAGACGGCTAGCTCCCCCCGAGTCGCTCAACTGTCACTTTTCGGGTGTTTTGGAAGTAAAACAGCCGCTCGGGTCGCTTTATAAATGGGGAGAGAGGAGCGGAGGGGATACTGGAGGTGTCTCCTCCCCGTAATTCGTGTTTTATCGCCTGTCTAGTGTGTTTTTAGCCGGAATGCTAGCGCCGGTTATCAGCGGACAGGTCTCGTGACTGCGCGTGACCGATCGATACGGTTCTTCAACGATTGACGCCGTGCGCGGAACGTGCACGACGGCGGGGAAGGTGGTGCGTTTACTGCCGGGGTGGAAGTGGAGTGCTGTGGAACCTTTCAGCCCATCACCTTCAACACAAACACACACACACACACAGTTTCACTCGGTTTGAAATGAAACGTCAACACTTGTGTCACTTTTAAAAAACTTTAAAATGTTTCCCAATCATGCAGAACGAGAGGGTGAATGGTAAAATATCTCTGTGTGATGCATGAATGAACGGTTGCATGTCTCTATATGGTGTGCGGAAGAGAGGACGAACGGTTGAACATCAAGTTCTCACCACAACATCCAAACCCTGGAAGTATATCTTCTCTTCCGGGAGCCTGAGCTGTGTGAGGCGGCTGCTAACTGAATGCTAAAGTTTTCACTGTCGTGGTGGCATTCAGAAGGAGCTGCTAATTCTCTCTCTCACACACACACACACACACACACACACACACACGCAGGATGCTCCCCCCCTGCATGCTAACATGTCGTCGGTTCCACTTCCCGACCTCAGTAGTTTCTATCGTGAAACCATTGAGTCCAGAACAAACAAGGACGTTATTTGTAGTCTCTCGGTGTGTGTGTGTGTGTGTGTGTGTGTGAGTAAGTAGAGTCACGGCCGGTCAATTTGCAAAGTCATGCTCACCAGTGAAGGTCACATGACGCCCCTGTCTTTCTTCACGCTCCCAGGCCTGGAACCGCGGTGAAGATGGCTGCCGTTCCGGTGCTGCCGGAGAACCACCATCACGTGCTGGCGGAGTTCGACTGCCTGGACCCGCTTCTCTCCACCCTGCGCCTGGACTCCGGCCGGCTCAAGGTGGGTTTCCGAGCCGCCGAGGTTCCTTCAGGACGTGTTTCGTGGTACCTGAGAGGGTTCTTTTCCGCGCTCTGTGGGGCTGCAGTGCACCTGCCTGGCCGTGTCCAGGAAGTGGCTGGCTTTGGGAACCTCTGCGGGCGGGCTGCACCTGATCCAGCGGGAGGGCTGGAAACAAAGGCTCATCCTCTCTCACAAGGTAACGGGACGCCGCCGCCGCCGCCGCCGCCGCCTGCGACCCGGAATGCAGCGTCTGACCCGCGACTCAACCCTCTCTCCCAGGAGGGGTCCATCACTCAGGTGTCCTGTTGCCCTCACGATGAAGACTTCATCGCCGTGGCGACAAGGTAGGGTTCCGTGAAGCCTCCGGAAGCCTCTGCATCCTTCAGCGCTTAGTTTCTCAGCCGTCCCCCCCTCCTCCAGCCAGGGCCTGGTGGTGGTGTGGGAGCTGCAGCTGGAGCGGCGCGGCCGGCCCGACCGGGCGATGGCGTCCTGGGAGCACCGGGGCCGGGCCGTCACCGCGCTCTGCTGGGACACCGCCGCCCTCCGGGTGTTCGTGGGCGACTCGGCGGGGAAGGTCTCCTTCCTCCGAGCAGGATCCTCCAAGCTGGGCAAGGTACTCGAACGGTCTCCGTGACGGACACCGCCAGGAAGAAGAACACCTGGAAGGTTCTGAAGTGATCTGATGACACAAAATTGGCCTTTTGAGTTGCCGCATCTGGACTCTCTGCCGGTGTCTGTGTGGGGTTCCTCCAGGTTCCTCCCACAGTCCAAAAAACAACGGAGACCCTAAAAATGAACTTCTCCCTCCTGACTGTCCTCTTCCTCCAGGGCTCGGCGTTCGTCATGTTCCCCGTGCAGACGGTCACCACGGTGGACTCCAAGGTGGTCCAGCTGGGGTACCAGGACAACCGTCTGCTGGTGTCGTCCCTGAGCCGCTGTTACCTCTGTGACACCGACAGGTCAGAGGTCGAACGGAGAGCCGGACGCTCCCGGGGCGGTGAGAGGGCGCAGTGACGTCATGGCCCGTTCTTTCCTCCAGGGAGAAGTTCTGGCGCGTCGGGTACAAGGAGCGTGACGGCGAGTACGGAGCCTGCTTCTTCCCGCAGAGCCGGGGCCTCTCGGCGGGCCAGCCGCCCCTGCTGTACTGCGCCCGGCCCGGCTCCAGGATGTGGGAGGCCAGCTTCCACGGCGAGGTTCTGAGCACGCACCAGTTCAAGAAGCTGCTGGCCTGCCCGGCGCTGCCACTCATCACCTACAGGTAGCCGTCCTTCCTCCTGCCGGCGCGGGCGGTGGGCTTCTTCTCAGCCCTCCTGTCTCCCCCCGCAGGAACCTGCCGCAGTACGACCCGCAGCAGAGGACGCCCCAGTCGCTCCAGTTCGCCAAACTGCTGTACTTTGGGTAATCCCGAACGTTCTCCTCGCACCTGAACATCTCAGATGGCGGGATCTCAAGTGGCTGAAGTGGAGCTCTCGGATCTTCTTTGTGTTTGCGTCAGAGACCAGAACCTGCTGACCTGGACTGACTCCGCCATTTACATCTTCACGCCTCACAACGGCCAGGTCCTCCTGTGGACGGAGATCGGCGGTGCGTTCGGTGGTGCGTTTCACTCGGCCGTTCCCCCCGGGTCGGGGTTCTGATCCCGTCCTCCTCTCCGTGTTCCGCAGACGTGGTCGACATCGCGGCCCACCGCGGCGAGCTCTTCTGCCTCCACGCCGGCGGCCGGCTGTCCCACCTGTCGCTGCTGTCCGCCGAGCGCTGCGTGGAGCGCCTGCTGCGGAGGGAGTCCTGGCCGCTGGCCGCCGCCGTATGCTGCATGTTCCAGCACGCCATCACCCTCGGACGGGTAAGACGGCCGCCCCGCCGCCGTCACCGGACTCCGGATTTGGATTTCAGCGGATAGTGGAGACGCTTCAGAAGCCTCCCGACCAGGACTCCAGGAGTCCTGACCGTAAATCCTCGATTCTGTCGTTCCTCCTCAAATCCAGGCCAGGAAATCCATCCCCATCGAGCGTCTGGAGCACCTCAGGTCGCAGCTCGCCGCCGCCGCCGCTCACCCGGAGCTGGTCGGCCAGCTGGAGGAGGTGATCCGCAGGCTGGAGCCCCTGGACTCGGCCTGCAGCAGCCGCAGGAGCAGCATCTCCTCTCACGTGGGTCAAACACCACGGAATTAACACGCAACTACAGCCGGTTCACGTCCTCCCGCCAAATAACCCGTCGTGTCGTATTGGATCTGCCGCCCTGACGAGCTCGGCACTCCACAGGAGAGCTTCAACGTCCTGGACTGCGGGATCTACCGCGTGATCAGCCGCAGGGGGAGCCAGTCGGACGAGGAGACGGCCTCCATCATCAACCCGTCCACGTCCGAGGACGAGCGGCTCAGGGACTTCGGCTTCGTGCAGGAGGAGGAGCAGGCGGAGCCCGGTAGGTTCCGGGGCCTTCCTCAACCTGTCATCGGGCCTCGGGGTATGAGTCCCGAACCCCGGCGCGGCGTAACGTGATTTCGCCACTCACGTTGGTACGTAAGTGGAGGTGTGGAGTCATAACGAAGGGCAAAAAGTTCCCCCCCCCAAAAAAACCAACACAAACGAAAGACGGCGATGGCCGCACAATGGATTTGTGGCGCCAGCTCGCTCGAGTTCCGGCGGGGCAGAAAACGTCGTACGTCGGAATGACGGGACCAGTTTTTCTCAAATTTGAGCCGCCGAACGCCGGACGGGCTGTTTTTATCGATAACCATTTCCCTCTCCTCCTCCTATTCTCTCCATCATGATGGCCTCGGTGTTTGTGTTCCAGGGAGGATCCTCCCTCTCTCTCAGCTCCAGGTCTTCTGGATTGTCCTTCAAAGTCTGACAGCCTGTTTTCTGTTTCCTGTCTGCTCCATCGTGTCGCACACACACATCACCACCGCCTTGGTTTTGTTTTGTTTTTTTCACCGCAGCGTTTCATTTTCCCTCTCTCTGTAACGCCGGCCCGCGGCGCCCGCCGCTTGCCTTTTGCCGTCCCCCCCCGCCACTCCATCCATCTGTGTGTGTTTCCCCTCCGACCGCCGTCCAGACCCGCAGGGCGGCGAGCGGGGCGAGCCGGGCCTGCAGTTCCACCTCCCGCTGGCGTTCCGGTCCAAGCCGCCCCGCATGGCGCTGCAGGCCGTCAAGGACAGGTGAGCGCACGCGTCAAGTCGGCGCCACACATTCGGCCGCGCCGGGACTAGGAACCAGAAACAACCTTTGGGTGTTTCGAGTTCCTTTTTTTTCTTCTGGTTCTCGTGAAGATTGAAACCGTTTCAAATGCAGCCGCTGTTTTTGACTTCTCCTTTCCACAGAAGACCCGTTCGGTTTCCTGCATCCTCGTTTGTGGGTTCAGTTTCAGTTGCCGCTGACCTCCTGACAGACGCCGCTTCGAAGGCAGAGCTCCATCTTTCTGGTGAAATGTAATTTTTTTTTTTCTCACTCAGCGTCTCGAGCTTCGTGAAGAAGACCACAGAGAAGATCAACACCCTCCAGATGAACTCGGAGCTGCGGCAGCGGCCCGACTCGAGGGAGGGCGTCCAGGCGGAGCCGCCGACCTCAGCCCCGCCCCTCGCGGATGAAGTGGGGAGCGAGTGAGTACAGAACGTTCACTCTTCGCCCCTTCGCCGACAGAAGGGGAGGTCTTCCTCGCCTCGGGTGAGTCGGCCGACTGACGCGTGTGCTCTCAGGACGTACGTGGAGATGCCGAGCTCGGAGGCCGACCTGCTGGAGCTTCGGTCGGCGACAGAACGAGCCACGTGAGTGCGCTTTCACATCCCCTCGGCGTCTTAAGCCGCGGGTCCCGCCAGGTTCTGACCCGCGGCCACCTTCCACCTCCAGCTCCCGGATCCAGGACCCCTTGGTGCTGCTGGACCCGGCCCGCCTCAGCCAGACCCTGCTGGAATGGCTGCCGGCGCTGGAGCGGGTCCTCGGCCCGGCCCCGCCGGACGCCTCGAACCGGGACGCGGCGGGAGAAAGAGGCGACAAGCTCCTGAGCTCCGGCTCAGAGCGGGCGGAGGCGGAACCCGGAGAGGAGGTGACGGACGAGGAGCCCGAAACGTGGCCGGAGCTCGGCGAGAAGGAGGAAGACGCGACCCCGGGTGGCGAAGAGCGAGAGGCCGCAGCGCCGGAGCCCGTGCGGGTGGTGTCCCCCAAACCGCTGCCGTCGGACCCGCTGGCTCAGCTCACCCAGCTGGCCACGCTGTACGCCGAGCTCAGCTGCTTCAGGAGCTCCGCACAGGAACCGGCTCTGGGCTGCGCCGCCTTCCTGCGCCGCTACTTCTTCCTGCTGGACCGGGAGCGGATGCGGAGGATGTGCCTGCTCTGCGCGCCGGAGCAGCAGGACGTGAAGAGCGCCTTCATCCAGGCAATGCTAGGTGAGGAGCACCGTCTCGTGATGCCGGTTCTCTGCCGTTTCCATCTGAGGGAACCTCCTGTCTTCTCTGCAGAGGTCACTCACTCCAGTAAAGTGGTGGAGGTCTTCCAGAAGGGAGACTTACTGCGGTCTCTGCGCTGCCTGAGGGAGCTTCAGCCCTGGAGCGCCCCGCTGCTCCTCGCTCACCTGCACAGGTAGGTGATCCGCGTCCTCCTCGCCGACATCAGCCGAAGCCCCGACGTCAGCGGCTCCTCCACCTCCAGGCTGTACGAGAGGCACGGAGAGGCGGCCGTGCGCGCGTTTTCCCAGTTCTATCCGACCATCACTCCAGCAGACGTGATGTCCATGGCTCACCGGAGCCACTTCCTGGCGTACCTGGACAACCTGCTCCAGTCACGGGCGGAGGAGCACAGGTACGCGCCCGGCCAGGTGTCTCCGGAGGGACGTCACGCCTGGTATTCATCCCCTCCCTCCTCCAGGTCATCGTTCCTGCAGTCTCTCCTGGAGCCGGAGGCACTGCGGCAGGACTGGCTGGAGCTGGCGCTCACCCACGATGCTCCTCAGCTTTCCGACACCGTAACTCCTGACGGACAACCCAGGTCGGCCCCCTCCTTCTCTGCTCCCTGTGCAAAGTCCACATTTGTGGAAGCTCCGCCCGGCAGTCGAGGATGCGGTAACTGAAGGCTGGCCGCGGCGCCCGCCCGCCGCAGACTGCGCTCTCACTGTTTCAGCTGGGGTTACGGGCGGCTGCTGTCCCTGCTGATACGACTCCCCGCAGACCTGGCCTCCAAGGAGAAGATGGCAGAGACCTGCCGCCGTCACGGGTACGACGTTTGCGGAGCGTTTTGGGTTTTTTTCCGCCGCCGTTGGCTTTGACATGCCAGCGATCTCCTCGCAGGTACTGGACGGGCTACCTATCCCTCTGCCGCCAGCTGGAGTGCCGGACCGAGGCGTTCTCCACCATCTGTCAGCTGGGGGACGCCAGCCTGCTGGAGGAACCTGACGGTACGAGGCGATGGACAGCGAGGAGCCTTCGTTTTGGTTTTTTAAGCTTCGTTTTCCTGGTCGGTTAATTTCAACCGGTTCCTCCTCTTTCAGGAGTAATCATGGAAAATACCAAAGGTCTGGGTGAGGAGGAAATGGAGTGTGTTTTGATGGGAGTGTCTCACAGGGTTCTTCTGTCTTCCAGGCGTGGTGCCCCAGACCCTGGACGAGTGGAGGCTCCTGATCCAGCTGTCTCAGCGGTACGGCGGGGCGGCGGAGCCGGCGTCCGGCGTCAACGGGGCCGGCGTCCCCAACGGCGCCGCTGACTGCGACAGGAGGGTCACCCCTGAGAACCTGGGCCTGCAGCTGGCTCGCAGCGCCGGGCCCGACCTCGCCCTGGCCGTCCTGGAGGAGTGCGGCGTGCGGCCGGTGCTGTCGGATCACTCCAGCCTGGTGTTTGAGCTGCTGAGGGTGGCGGAGAAGCGGCAGAGGTAAGTCCCGCCGGGGGGGCGGGGGGACGACCCCTGACCCGGACCCCCGTCTCCCCGTCCGAAAGTCAAAACCACTGGTTTGACGGTGTGTCCGAAGCAGTAGGACGGCGTCACGCAGTCAAGAGAAGATCACGCGTGACACTTAATGTTTGTGTTGGGTCAGAGGACGGAGGTCAAATCAACCCTCCCCCCCCCCCTGTGTTCCAGGGCCACCATCCAAACCATGCTGGAGCGCTGCGATCGCTTCCTGTGGTCTCAGCACGCCTGAGTCGGACTGCGTTGCAAACCAGCCTCTGAGCGCCTGCTAAATGAAGACACAAGGACCCCCCTGAGCCCCCCATTCGGCGCGTTTTTTTTTTTGCACATTTCCCTCCCTCCTCGCTGGTTCGCCCGCCCGCCTGCCTGCCTGCCTTACTGCTCCCCCTCCGGTATTCTGAAGCTGCACAGGAAGTGTCCTGCGACCCCTGGGGTGAACCTTCGGAGGAGTGACCCGGTCACGTCCCCTGCGGCGGAAGTCAAGGGACGACTGTGAAATGTTGGAAGCGGCGATTAAGATGTGAATAAAAGCTAAGAAGAACAGACTTGTCTTGACTTTTGTTTTTGTTTTAAATTGCTGAATCGGAGGGTTGTGGGTTCCACTTCCTCCTGTGGACGTGCAGGTATTTAAAATGACACGCTCAGTCACGGGACCCGGGACCTGACCCCCCCCCCCCGTTCACAGCTCCCGAGACACTTCTCCATTTTGCCGCGATATTAAATGGGAGCGAATGAAACGGGGGGCGATGGTATCGCACACCTGGGGCATCAAAGGGCTGGGAGGGGATCCCCCATGACCAATGTTTGACTGTCTAATAACAGCAGCTGCTCTTTGTGAGTCACAACTTCTCACCCCATCGGCCCCCGCAACGCTGGGTTCTTTTATTTATTTTTATTTGCACCTACGCCACTTTCCACCCCACAATGAAATCCATATGATTTGGATTGTATCATGGTGATTATTCCAGGTACAATTTATTGTCTTTGTGAAGCCAGATTGGTAGCAATAAAAAAAACATGCAATAAATAATAAGCATATAATTGCAAAGAGAAATGTCAAGAGGATTAACAGGATGTGAGAGTTGAAAAAGTGCAGATTGATCTCTTCAGGGTTGAGTGCAGCTTAGGATGAGCAAACTGACACTTATCATGTGCAACCCATTGTAAAATATTGCGTAACAGTGACAAATAGCACCTGGAGCAGCTGCAGGAATAAAAGCATTTATTTGTTGTGTCAACTATTTCATTCTTTATTATTTCTCCAAATCCTGGCAATTATTGATCTGCGGTTCAGCTCGGCTCTAAAAGCGGCACATCACAGAATTTATTCCTGGATTAACATGCGGGACATGTTCAAATGTCCCCGAGGTTTTCTCACCGCTGGAATTTCCAAGTGTTTCATTAATTTCAAATGCCGCTTGCATGACAGGGCCTTTTCATCATGGGGGGGGGGGGGTTAAAAAGGTTACGGGAAGGGGGCGGAGCCTCGGCCGTTTGATGCCGCGCTCCTGTCACCGGAGCGCCGATAAAGGGATTCTGCACATACCTGCCGCCCTCGGAGGGGGTATAAATAGGCCCGGCACGCACCTGCAGGTTCACGGACGGACGAGCGATGTACACCTGTGTGGACGCGGCGAGTCCGGGTTCATTCCTCCTCTCGCAGCTTCTGCGAGCGTCTGCTAATGGACCACCGCCCCTCCTCCCGTGGTTGCAGGTGACCCTCTCCCTGCTCCTGCTGCCCGGCAGCGGCCGCGCGTCCGACGACCTCCCAGGTAAGGATCGCGGACGGTCGGCACCGAACCCGCCGCCTCGGGTCTAAGTCGCCTCCGTCGCCCCCCAGAACCCCCGTCCCCGGGCTCCGTCTTGGTGGAGGACGCCCTGCAGAGGGCGCTGGAGCTGACTGACGCGGCCTACGCCCGCACCAGGGAGAGGTACGCGAACCCTCGGGTGTCCGGCCCGGGGCGCCGATTGACTCGAGCTTGGCGATAACCCCCGGGATTTACGGTTTGCAGGGTGAAGAAGTCCCTGTCGGACGGGGCGTTGCGGCCCACGGACCTGCTGGCCCAGTTCAAGCAGACCGAGAGCCGGACCAGGAGACAGATCCGGGCGGCCGAGCTACTGGATAACACGGTGGAGCTGATCAGGGAGATGGTCTACACCCACACCATGGCGCGGCCCGACCCCGACGGTGCGGAGCAGAAGTCGCTGCTGCGCCGACGTTTCTCCGGTCGCCTCCCAACATAAAACCTGGGCCAATGATTTGGGAGGTTTTGCGGCGCGGTGGCGCTGCGGTTCGCGCTTCGGCCTCACAGCACGAAGGACCCCGGTTCGAATCCGACGGGGGGGCCTTTCTGTGCGGAGTTTACATGTTCTCCCCGTGTCTGCTCTGGTTTCCCTCACCGCTAAAAATATGTTTGATAGATCAGGATGAATGAGAGCGTGTTTGTCTGTAGAGTGCGGGACATGCAAATTAGCCCAAGGCTACAATCCGGAGGTGTGTTATTTCCATGCACGGTTCTCCATGCACTGTCCCAACCGAATAAACGATAAAATTAAATTCAAATCTCCCGTTCATCACCACAAGAGAAAATATTTAAAATACAAAATTGTAAAAATACCTGAAAGGAGTAGCCGAACGGAAAAGATTAAAATGCTTAAAAGTGGAAGGGGAAAAAAAAAATAAAAAAGGCAGACGGAGAATGAGTCATGACGTCACGGTTACGCTAACGCCCTGATATCCGTCACATTAGCTTGTTTTATTAGTATTATTATTTATTATTATATTTTATTTCATTTTCTTTGTTTTAACCGGGGCTTCCTGAACACTTTATCTCAACTAGCGAAAAGAAAAATGATTGTAATCCGCTTTCATCGCCGTTAGCTTAAATGTTAGCTCCCCGCTGTTACCCTAGCTAAAGCGGCCACACCGAATTCACAAATGAGTGACGTCGTTCCACACGATGATGTGCGAATGTGAGTTTTTTTTCCCTAGTGTGTGTGTGTGTGTGTGTGTGTGTGTGTGTGTGTGTGTGTGTGTGTGTGTGTGTGTGTGTGTGTTTTCTGAGGGAGTGTGTGGTGGGGAGA
>CAAKHD010001477.1:1899-17916 GCA_901007705.1 Fistularia tabacaria | reverse complement strand
GCCGGGGGGGGGCGGGGGGGGTGGGCGGGGGGCGGAAGGGGGGGGGGGGGGGAGGCGGGGGGGGAGGGGGGGGGGTGGGGGGGGGGGGGTGGGGGGGGGGGGGGGGGGGGGGGGGGGGGGGGGGGGGGGCGGGGGGTGGGGGGGGGGGGGGGGGGGGCGAGTCCGGACGGGACGGGAGGGGACACTCACCCTCGGCCCAGGAGGGAATGGGCTTCCTCGGCGCCGACTCGTCGTCGGTGGAGTCGTCGCTGTTCTGGTCCATCCCGTAGTCCTCCGACGGCTTCGGGGGCCCCGGTTTGTTGCCGCCCTTGGGGGTGAGGGCGTAGGACTGGGGCGACTGCTGCGGGACACACACACACGGCGAGATGTCAGCCTGGGCGGCGGCGCGCGCTGTCGCCGCGACGGCCGCCGCCTTCATTGTACCTCGATGTCCACGGTGGTGTTGAGGACGCCGCCCTTCCCCGGCGTGGCGATCACAGACTTCTGCGGAAAAACAACCAAGAGGACGGCCGGTGAGCGGACGCGGCGGCCACGGGTGACCGGCGACGCGCCCAAAGCCCTTACCTCGATATCGATCGTCACGTTCAGGACGGCGGTTTTCTGCAGGAGGAAGCAAAGGTTGTTGAACACAAGGTCGTTTCCCCCCCAAAAACCCCGTTCATATTCGAGTCCGGGGCAGAAGAAGCGGCCGAATGCGCCCCGAAACGCTTGCCTTGGCTTCTGCAGCCGCCCTCGCAGCAGCAGCCGCAGCAGCTTCCTCCCTCTGCCTGGCAGCTTCTCTCTCTTTGGCGGCCTTCTCCTCCGCCGCTCGCCTCAGCAGCTCCTCCTGGTGGCAGAAAACAGGCGTGAGTCGGGTTCGTGGAGATATTCCGCGAACGCCTCCCTCAGCTTCCACTTCCGGCGCGACTCAATCGGAGGAGCCGGTGGACGCCGAGCCAAACGCAGTTCCGCCGGAAGCCTGGAGGGGGCGGCGTTGTTCGATATGATCCAGCGGCACAGAGAAGAAGGCGCCACGGCGTGGTTGTCACCGGGGAGAGGAAGTCTACGTCCACAAACGCCACTCTCTCCTCTGGACATGCATTATCACCAGCTCCTCCGGCGCCGCCACGTTTGCTATCGCCTGAGCTCCGCACTGCCCTCTAGTGGACGTTCTGGGAAGCAAAAACAAAAAAAAAAAAAAAAAAGTCCTCCATCACCTGTTTCTTCTTTTCCTCCAGTGCCTTCCTCCTCTCCTCCAGCTCCCTCCGCTCCTTCTCCCGGGCGGCTCTCTCCAGCTCCCTCTGGAGGGCGAGGGCTTTCTCCCTCTCCGCCCGCTCCCTGCGGGGGCAGAAGAACAAGGAGCGTCAGGGGAGCGGAGCCCCTCGCGGCGGCAGCGGCGGCGCCCCAACGTGGCGGACCTCTCTGCGGCGGCCTGCCGCTCCCTCTCCAGCTCCTTCTCGCGCTCCTGCTCCCTCTTCAGCTCCAGGGCCCGTCGGGCCTCGGCCAGCTTGCGGGCCTTGGCCTCCTCCTCCTCGGCCTTCTTGGCCAGCAGCTCCTGCTGGCGCTTCTCCTCCTCCTGAAAGAGCGAACGAACCCTCGTATCCCGGCGGAGAGCACGAGGAAGGAGAAAGGGAGAAGCTTCCCGCTCAGACCTTCTTCCTCTTGACCTCCTCCTCCTGCTTGCGCTTCAGCTCCAGCTCCTCCAGGCGCTTCAGGGCCGCCTTCTTCTTGGCCTTCTCGTCCGCCTGGCGCTGAGGAAACACAAACCGCCTTCAGACGCCGGGCGCCACCCGCCGCCGCCACCCCGCCGAACCCAGACGCACCTTGTCGTTCTTCTCGATCTGAGCCATTTTCTGCTCCAGCTTCTTCTTCTTCTCCTCCTCTTTCTGCTCCTCCTTCACTTTGGCCTCGTAGACTCGTCTCAGCCTCTCGTCCCTCTTCCTGGAACACGGGGTTCGCCCCATGTTAGCTTAGCGTCAGCGCATCTGTGTGCACACGCGAGACGCCACCAACCTTTTAAGCTCGTCCTGCTTCTTTTTCTTCTCCTCTTCCATTTTCCTCATCCTCTCCTCCTCTTGCTCCTGCTTCTTCTTCAGCGCCTCCAGCTTGTGGCGCTCCTTCATCTGGCGGCGGGGGGCAAACGCAAAAGTTCAAGTGGGGAAGGGCGGGGTGGGGTGGGGGGGGCATCAGTGAGTGGGGGCTAGCGGAGGTGTTAGCATGGAGACGAGGAGCACAACCCGCGCAGAAGAACGGTTCTCAAACAGTGGGTTGGAGAGGACACCTCCGACAGAAGACCCCGGAGATGGAGATGGAGGTGGAGGTGTCACTTCCTGTTACACAGGAAGGTGTACAGGTGAGGACACCATTTTGGGTCACTGGGTAAACGTGCAACTGGGGATCGGGAGGGGGGGGGGACTTCCACCATGAAGCCCCTTTCACAGCAAGATCCAACAAGAAGCCTCTGGTCCTCCACCCCCTCCACCGGTGAGCTTAAAGCTGACATCCCAGGAAGGAAGGAAGGTGGCTGAAGACGTGGGAGGGAAGGGGACTCACGAAGGCGAGGGGACACACGGTGAGGTGAAAGGATGGGAAACTACAGACCAGCGAGCCCGGAGGACACGGGAGGACACTTACCACTAGACCAGAGCACAGCTGGGGAGGACACACACACACACACACACACACACAAATTCAGCCACCGGCGAACGAGAAACCTCCAACAGGCTGCTGAGCTTCATCCGAAGGTCCCGCCGGAGCACGGAACACGGCGACACCTTGACTTAGGAGCTGAACCGGCTGCCCGGGCGAGCTGCTCAGTCCATGTGCTCGCGTATCCAATTTAGCTGCCCCGCTAAAATGAACTGAAACGCCGTGAATCCGTTTAGGCCCCCAGCTTTTGTTATGTGTTTTTAAGTGAGAAAAATGTAATTTACAAATTACAAATAATGTCTATATAATAAAAACACATAAGAAAAGGAACCATACAATGTAGTGTATGAACGTTGAGGATCCAACATTTTCCATCTGGTTGTCTCTCCTTGTCTTACTGGCTACACACTTCATGCCACAATGCTATGCTAAATGTAACTTTGCTCCACTTTATGTCTAAACTCCATTTCTGGACGGAGTGAAGCCGCTCCTCTTTTTAAAGCCATCGAACCGCCCACGTTCCCGCCGTCCGCCACACCGAATCCCCGTAAACATCTCCGGTCTTCTCACAGGCGACGCTCGCCGTCACCAAATCTCACCGACGACGACGACGACGTCTCCATCGCCTCACGGATGAGTCCACGACACGCACTCCTCAATCATATTTTTCAACGGTTTCCTCTGGGCTACCGACGTCCCACTGTCTTCGAACGCCACTTCTCGGAGAGCGGGCGGCCACGTCGCTGTCAGACGCTCATCGTGCTCGCTGCTGACTCACGTCGAAGCAAAGAAATAAAACTTACTGAGCGGCAGCCCGGGTCCGGGAAAACGCGCAAGCGGACGCGCTCGTAAGTCAAGGTCCCACCGTACTTCCGAACCGCGCCGTTTACCACCGGCAACGTCAGAAACCGCGGGGCGGGGGAGGCGACCGACCTTGGGGTCCACCTTCAGCGGGGTGTTGTGCTTGATGAAGGACTTGATCACCCCGCCGCGGCCGAGGGAGCTCGGCGTCATCATGAGCATCTGGTTCTTCTGAACCGTGTGGAGGAAGGATTTCATGTGGGGCCTGAGGGCCTGCGGGGGGGAGGGGGCAAAGGTCAGGTTGGATCGAGGCGCCGCTCCAAGAAACCGTTACGTCCGCGATACGAAGCCGCGTCTTACGGTTTGGCTTTTCTTTGGGGGGGACATCCTCTTGGTGGGGCTGTCCTCCGCCGTGTCCGGCGCCTTACGTTTGGTGCTTTGACTGGACCTGCAGACACGCAGCGAACATGAAGGCGGTGGAAGCAGTCGGTATTTGTCCTCCCCAAAATCCCCATCTCACTCAATCGCCGATGAATGTCGCAAACATTTCGATTGACGACCACCCCCGCCACACACACACACACAGCCCTCACCTCCGGCCCGAGCTGGAAGGCTGTTGCTTCTCCGCCGCCACTGAAAAGCCAAACAAGGAATCAGAAGGGGAGCCTTCGGACGTGACCTCCGGGGGGGGCAAAGAAATGGACGAAGGGGTAGATGGAGCCCTCGTACCTGCCCTCTTGCTCGGGGTGTTCGCTTTTCTGTCGGGGGTGAACAGGGACGGCGGGGCCAGCTGGGGGGACTGGGCCGCTGCCGCGCGAGTGATGCGGCGGATGGACTGATGTGTTGCTTCCTGTTGCACCTTGGAAGAGATTTTTTTTTTTTTCCCTCATCAAGAAGGGGTATTTCAAAGCGGTGGAACCAATCCGACGGTTGTGAAAGGCAACAGAGATTATGGTCCGATGTAGAAATGTGTTTTTTTTTTTGTTTGTTTTTTTAATGGCGGTTGGACCACCGGCAGAGGGAGGAGGACATCTCCCTACCTTGGCGGGGCTCTCCAAATCCTCAGCAGGCGTGATCGTGTCGGCGGTCTCCGGCTCCGGTGCTCTGCGGGACGGGAGGATCGGAATAAAACGTGCTTTTAAAAAGACAAACTCCAGTTTCTATCGGTCTCCTGTTCAGGGCTGGCCTGAGCGCACCAACACACATCTGAGACCGGAGCGCGCTTTGCTCATGCAAGCCAGGAGGTTTTGGGATGTTACTCACGGTTCTCCTTCCTCCTCCTTGACAGAATCCATGCTGGAGTCCTCTACAACCGCAAAGAGAGCAAAGGCAATGAGACGTGTGACACGTCCCTCCGAGCAGGCGCGGGGAGATTCCTCTTTCTCACCGTCAGTGTCCGTGGCACACGAGGAGCTGCCGAGGCGCGCCGACTTCCTCTTGAGCATGGAGCGGCGGCTGGCGCGCCGCACCGAATCCTGCGTCATACTGTGCCGCAGGCCCGCCAGCGAGTGGCGCAGCCGGAGGGAGCATCGCGCCGAGCTGCGCCGCGAGTTCCCGCCTTTGCCCGCGATGGCGATTTTGGCGGCGGCGCGGCCCGGGGAGGCGTCCGCCGCGATGGCGCTTTCCGCCGACAGCCGATCCGTGGAGGAGATGCTGACGATGGCGTCGGGCAGATCCCGAGCCGCAGAGCCGCCGGGGGCGTCCGTCTCTATTTCCGCACCGCCAGTCTCGCTGCTCTTATCCACCTCCGCCTGCCCGCTGTCAGGCGCCTCCGCTGGCTGACCGCTCTCCAGGGCGGACTGGTCGGCGTCCTTGGCTTGTTTGTTTCGGCGGGTGGCGCGTTTGGGTTTCACGGGGGGGGCGACCTCCGGCACGGGGACCGCTGAGATGGCCTCCTCTTCCTCGATGTAGTTGAGTGACTTGACTGAAGTGCTGCGGAGGTTGCTGCGCTTCCCCCTGGAGTACCTGGACCAGAGGATTTTCGTCCTTGATGAATTACAAACGCCCCTTTGGTGGGACCTTCACAAAAGTCGTGACTAAATACACGAACCTGCGCCTGGCCTGAGCCTCCTCCTGACGCCCCAGTGATACACGTTTCCTGCGGCTGTTCTTTTTCTGCGACGGTGTTTTGGGCATCAATTCCGGCTCGGCGTTGAAATCACTGGTGGGGAAAAAAAATAAAATAAATGAATAAGCTGATCGGTGATACAATCCTTACGACCACGTAGATGATGAGCTCCAGAATGTTCTGTCTGGTTGCTTCCCACCCACCTGCGGAACATGCGGTTGGCCTCCTGCTGGATCTCCTCCAGCCAAACCATGTGGACGTTGTCGATCTCACTGAGGAAATCTTGCAATTTGTCGCCGAACAGCTGCATGAGCGGCTGCACCGCCGACAGGACGGTGTTCATGGTGGCGGTCTGTGGGGGAAGAGGAAGCCAGGGGAGACGACAAACGTGCGCTGATATTATTATCTGATCTCGATGAAGTAAATAAATGATTACAAACAATTACCATCATAATAATGTGTTGTAAGATGATTGTTATGCCTTATGTGGCTCTCCAGCTGTCATTAACTGTCATTGTGCAGGCACAAGGAAATATTGCAGTGACGGCTCGGAGCATGCACACGTTAACAAATAGATAAGTTAAGAAATTAGTTAAGTTAGTTAAGAAATGTATTGCAGAAAGAACACTAAAAACAGATAGACAAACATAGAATGCGTCCGCGCCGCCATCTTGACGGTTAGGAGAGCTTTGCAACACCATTGAGAATGATATATTCTGGTGCCATTGTAAGTTATATTGCGTTTGGCAGTGTTTTGCAGACACTGCAAAGGAGAAAACAAGAATGTGTGGAGACTTGGAAAGCATTGTTGTGTTTTTTCCACTGTCTTCGTGCTGGACAGGAAATGAACATGTACATGCACTATGCCATTTCAAGTGGTTTATTTCCACTTTGGCGTGAAATTACTATACTGGGCACCCGTAAACAGCCTTCCTGTCAGTAAAAAAGGTTGCTGGTTGTAATCGGTCTTGCAGTGTAAATCCCCCTGGTTTCCCCCCGGTAACGTCTTTCCTTCTAGTTAGCGTTAGCCTAGCTTTAGCAAAGGGGGCTAAAATTCAAATCTCACCTTGGTTGTCCGAGTCCGTGGAGGGATTCAATGCGGGCGTCTCTTCTCCGTTAGCTTCGGCAGGCTAAGGCTATCGCATTCTGTCGTGAAAAATGACTATTTTCGAAACGTATTGGCTCCAGATCGCGCTGTCCGGATCATGTGTAAATATCCCGGTAAACAGGAGGATGACAACAGCAACTCTCTCGTTCGACCCGCTGAAACCGTCTAACTTTTTTAAATCTTCGCGGGCCAATCGAGAGGCCGAACTCGGTGACGTCAACCAAGCTGCGTTGGATTTGTACACCGGATTTGTCCGGGAGGGCGACCGGGGCTTTTTCCAAACGCCCCGCCTCTGGACGAACGTCGCCGTTGAACCAATCGAGCGCGCCGCAGCTGAAGTTGTGGGCGGAGTTAAAGGCTTTACTCAGATTTAAATCGACAAATCGGGGTGGGCGCCGCCTATGCCCCGCCCACACACATAAGCCCCGCCCACCCCATTGACAGCCCAGCAGCTCCACACATGCGAAAGAAAATTCGCAGGAAGTCACGTCTTGAACGGAATAGAATCGAAAAGATAGAATAGAAAAGAATAGAACTCAGTAGAAAAGAGGAGAATAGAATAGAACCTTATTCATCCCGAAGGAAATTCTTTTGCCGGAAGGCTCCGACATTACATGCATTCACTCGAGACATGTATTGATTTATTGCTGTCCTATGGTTTCCTTCTTGCACAAAGGGTAGGAGACGTACAGTTTGGTGGCCACAGGGAAGAAAGACTTTCTGTGGCGTTCTGCGGTGCTCCTGGGTGGTCTCAGTCTATGGCTGAAAGTGCTCTGGTTGGACCTGCAGCATCCTCCTCTCAGACACCTCCACTAATGAGTCCAATGGAGCTTCCACCTGCATGTCCAGTAGCTGACCCTTGAGGAAGTCGGGTCTCAAAAGCACTGGCGGCCTTGACATCGCACACCAGGAAGTCAAGCCCGTTGTCCAACCGGCCCCATGTTGGAGTGGAAGATACCATCATCTTCCTGCTGCGCAGAGCTTACGCTCACCTGGAGGAGGCAGGCAGCGCGGTGAGAGTCATGTTCTTTGACTTCTCCGGCCTGTAATCACTGTGTGTGTTCAGATGTGTTTTCTTTGGCACAAGCAGGAGTTTTTCCACAAGCAAGGGACCGTCATGCTCAGGCTCAGGCTGAATATACGCTATACGGCCAAAAGCATTCTCTCACCTGCCTTGACCGCCACATGAACTGAAGTGACGTCCATTCCTGATCCGTTGGCTTCAATATGACGTGGGTCCACCCTTTGCAGCTGGAACGGCTTCAGCTCTTCTGGGAAGAATGTCCACGAGCTTCAGGAGTGTGTGGATGGGAATTTTGGAGCATTCTTCCAGAAGCATCAGTGTGTGAGGTCACACACTGATGTTGGAGGAGAAGGCCTGGATCTCAGTCTCCGCTCGAATTCATCCCAAAGGTGTTCTGCGGGGTTGACGGCAGTCAAGTTCCTGCCCAGCAGACCCTGTCCTCCATGTCTTCATGGAGCTTTGCTTTGTGCACTGGTGCTCAGTCACGTTGGACAAGGAAGGGGCTCCAAAACTGTTCCCACAAAGTTGGGCGCATGGAATGGTCCAAAATGTCCGAACGCTTGGTATGTCTTCAGCAGACCAAGACATTTTGGACAACTCCATCGGCGTCAGGGCCCGCAGACATTCCCGGCCGAAGACGACCCGACTCTCAAAAACGTATGGTTTTTGCGGGGGTTAAACTATCTGTACAGGAGTTAATGTCGTCACTTATGCGATCTGTAAGTCCGTCTGTGTCCTCCCCATGTGCGTCGTAGAATCTGGAGGTCACAGGTTGCCGGGTTAAATGAGAAGGACCCTCCTCGTCCTCCAGGAGACCCATCTCCTCCAGGACACGCCGCTGAGATGGGAAAGCGCTCACTCGGCATCCTTATGTTCTCCGCACGCACAGTCGCATTTAAACAACAGAGCATGACTTCACAAACATGCCGACGATGCGGTTCTCTTTAATCGAGCGGTACAATGTCCTCATGAAGTACGTGGCACACGTGGCTCCCGGCGGCGGCGCGCCGCTGTTCTCGGTTGATTTCCAGCGTTGCACAAGCGTTTCGTAAGAAAATGTTGCTGTCCAGCCGCAAAGAGGAGGCCGGTCGCTTCTCAGAAAAGCCTGCAGGAAGACGGCGATCCCTGTTTACAAACGCAGCCGGGCTCTCGAGGAAACGTCACCGGCTTCCCTGAAAACAGATAAAATGAGAACTCTTAATCTGTCGGTGCTTGATCTGTCAAAACAATGAGATACTGGACCAAATAAGGTGGATTATTTTGGTCCTTTGGACTTTTCCTTCTTTAAAAGCGACCTTTTCAAGGCCTGGAGACAGAGTTCCCCCGCATCCCTGCGCTTTCAGCTGTTTAAAACTCCCTCACCTGGTACCAGAGGGATTTTGGTCCCCGATGCCTTCAGGACGACCTGCAGCCGGCAGGGCTGCACGTCCTCGCCGGCCTGCTCCCTCAGGATGACGCAAACGTCGTCTTTCCTCAGCAGCCAGTCCATCCGGCAGCCCAGGTAGTTCACGCCGCGGATGCAGAGCTCAGAGATGTCGGCGGGCAGGAGCGGGGCAAAGGCCAGGCCTCCCTTCTGCACTCTGAACACGAGAAACGTCGGGGTCGGTGCGCAAAACTCGACCTTGGCGGGTTTTAAAGTGGCGCGGCCGGGAGCCGACCTGAAGCCGGTGAAGCCGAACACCACGGCCTGCAGGAAGCCTCCCATCCCCGTCAGGAAGTTGACGGCGCCGGAGCCGTCCGACGACTCGCTCCACACCTGCAAACGAGACGGCGGCGTCAGAGCGCATCTCCGAACGCCTCGCGTCAACATGGCGTGTTATGAATAAGAGGCTCATAAATAAATAGGGATCTGTGCTGAGCTCCGTTGGGAAATGGGAAATTAAAAACTTAATCCCGCTGCCCGGCTCTGATGGTTATCTCTGAGTCATTAGGTTTCGCAGCCGGGAAGGAAGCGCTCCGTGCACGTGACGGCGAGGAGCCGGCAAAATAAGAAACCCAGCTTTCTCAGGACGGGGCCACGAGTCTGCGCTGCCTCACCGCATCGGGTTGACAGATTTGAGATAAAGCGAAAGGTCGGTGTTCACCGCGGCTCCTCCCACGCGGCCGGTGACTGATCGCAGAGGCTCGCAAAAACCCCTCTCGCTGTTTTTATCCCGAGTATCAAATCTAAAGCGCCCAACATAAACAGATATTGTTCTCTGGTAACAAAGATTCATAAACAGTTTGTTTTTTGAATAAAAACACTCCCTTATTTGGAATTCTCCACTTAACGCGTCCCCTCCGAACCGTCGCCCTTGAACGTGTCATCGTAAAAAAAAAAAAAAAAAAACGTGTGTGTGAGAATCATACCTGGAAAGGTCCTTGGATGTTCTTGAGGCACTTCTGGAGTAAAGCCTGAGCTCTGTCCGCCTCCCCCAGCTCCAGCCAGCCGATGGCAAACATTCCCTGCCCACGGAGGAAGAGTCGCGGTGCACAATCGTGGCCTCCACCAAAGCCTGTGTGTGTGTGCGTGTGTGTGTGTGTGCGTGGTCTCACCCAGGTCATGGCCGGCCCCTGGGGGTCCATCACCGGCTCGTACTCCTGCAGGTCGTTCCTGCGGACCTCGGGGGACATCGGCAGCCCGAGAGGGAAGCCCAGCATCACTGTGTCCGCCTGTTTCACCGGCTGGCCTGCGGGCGACACACACACACATTGAAATATGATTCAAGTCGCTAGCTTTGTTAGCTTCGCCCTTTGCAAGTGCTGTTTTGCTGAAACGACCTCGGACGTAGCCGTGGAACTCCGGGTGGTACTGTTGCTCGGGGTCGAAGGGGATGCTGATGTCGCGGGCGACCTCCCCCCAGTCCTCGGGGGCGGGGCGTCGGAGCAGGGCGGCTAACTCCACCGCGAACTCCAGGCTGGGGGGGGGGGGGGTTGAAAAAAAAAAAAAAGGCCGGCACTCAGGAGGGCGAAGGCGGGTGAGCGCGGGAGGACGTCGCGGTCGGGTCGGCACCTCAACTTGGCCACCGTGTTGGTGTACACCGAGTCGCTGACGTCGTAGTAGTACTCATCGGGAGGCATCACACCTGCGGAGCACAGCGTCAGCCAGGACACTGGAGGACAATGCTGGACTCACACCTTCACACTTCAGATTTTGTTAAGACTCGAGGGAATATACCGGAATCGCCGGACTATAAGCCGCTACTCTTTCTCACACCGCGGCTAATGTACGGATACTTTGAGCTTCTGACGCTGTTCAAGTCCGAACTTTAATGGTTTTAGTGAGCAGGAGGAAGAAGAAGATAGCCAGACCCTCATTTTTAGCCCTTGTGGCTTCGGTTCAGGTGCGCTCAATTGTCCCGAAATGACGGCAATATGTACCCTATTTCCTGGACTCTAAGCCGCTACTTTCCTCACACACTGACACGACGATGCGGCTAATTTATGGATTTTGACGAGCTTCAAAACATTTAGCCTCATCGCACCAACGGACCAATGGAATTGCGCTTCATTCACACGCATCCCCATCATGGAAAACACCGGAAGCAATGCATACGATGCAGCGTTCGAGTTAAAGGCGACGGACCCCGCCGTCAAAAATAGAGCCGCTGCATGTAAGCTTAGCATCAGTGAATGGATGGTGAGACGATGGGTGAAAAACCGACGCCATGCAAAAGGGCGACGAAAGCTTTCAGTGGTAAAAAACAAACAAAAAAAAAAGCAGATGGCCAGAGCTTGCAAGGGTTGTTGAAGGTTTTAGTGCGCGGGAGGAAGACCAAGACAGCGCTCGGCTGGAGGAGGACAGAGCCGGGACAGAAAGAGGATGGACGGACGGACTTTTCCTTGCGTTATTTGTGATTCATCTTTCTTTAACCCGCGTGTTCCAGCCGCTGTTCGGAAAAAAAGGCATTTCCAGTGCGTGTTTGTGGATGTTACCGGTTTGTATTTATGTCAATCAGTATTTTTGTAAAGGTTTCGTGTAAATACCTCATGTGACAACGTGGACCACCTATATGTACAAATATAGTTATTTGTTCGTTTCTAACTTCTATTCAGGGGCGCTCAATCGTCCGGAAAATACAGTATATCGCAATATTACCACTTCTTTTTTAGCACGACTGCTGCTTTGCACAGTCACAGAGAAAACCATCACCTGGATGAATTAATCCCCAAATCTCGGGCCGTAAAATTCCCCGGTCTGGTTGAACGGAGCAGTGCACGTTACTGTCAACGTGCACTCTGTTGTTATTATCGTTTTGTAAATGAGAAACGTCCAGGTCCCGCGGGGAACTGGACAACGAAGCTGACTCTGACCAGCTCCGGATCACATCTCAACACGGCTTCCTGGAGTCTGAAGTCTCAGGCGACTGAGGGTCGCACGTCGAAAATCGTCTCGTCGTGGCAACCGGACTTGGATTTCTTCGCGTGGAGACGTTCCAGAGGCTTCTTGGAGATGATGAACCGAAGAAGCCTCCGGAATGAGGGGCTGAAACCTCTTCAAGTCCGGTTGCCACGACAAGACGATCTTGACAGGAACCCAACTGGATTCTTCCGGCGATGTTTTCACCGGGTATTTGCAGAGCCTCTGCTCCTCAGACACTTGTCTTGTCATCTCTGCCACCTCCTGTCTTTTCTCCAAACCATCCATCATCTCTGCTCTCACCACTGTCTCCTCCACCTTTCCTTTCCTTCTGGCTGATGTTCTTCTATCTCATAGAACCCCTGACACTTTTCTCCGCCCGTTCCAACCTGCTGGAACCCGTTTCTTCACCTCTTCTCCACACTCTCCGTCGCTCTGGACTGTTGACCCGAGGTACTTGGGAAAACCGTAAGGTCTTTGTCATCCTTGCCGTGAGGCGCTAACTGCCGCGCCGCCAGCGTGACTCTGAGCGACGGCTCCTCGCTGTCGGCCGGCCCCGGACCCCGTTCATGTCTCCGGATCCCTGCTTCCAGCCTGATCTTTATGAAAACAGCGAGAAGCCCAGTTCTCATTTCGCAGGAATGTTTTGTTGAGATCTCCGGGTTTTTCCGTTCTCGACCGTTTGTGCTCCCAGCGAGAGTCAAAAGCGGAGAAAAGAAAATCGGCGTACCTGTGAGGTGGTACTTCTGGTCCTCGCGGCTCCAGGTCACCCTGGAAACCCAGTAATCGGCGACGCCCCAGATCACCCGCTCGCCACGTCCGCCGGTGAACGCGGACACGTCCTGCAACCCGAGACGCCCCGGTCAACATCACGGAGCTGCTCGCGGAGGCGGCGAGAAGAACCGAACCTCGGTGAGGTAGAGGTAATGGCGGAAGGCCAGCGCCACGTCGCCGTTGATGTGGATCTCCTGCTGTCCGTAGATGTCCTCCGGGCAAACCTCCCGCCCCGACACGGCGCTCTCCCACGGGTACTTCAGGCCCTGAGCGGAGGGAGGAGCGGATGGTTGGACGTACAGGTGAACGGTTGGCACCAAAAAAAAAAAAACGGCTCATACCAACACTAAACTGTGTGTGTGTGTGTGTGTGAGTCAGACGGCTGTGTGTGTTTATCACGTGTCTGCGACCAGACGATCCAAAAGCTTCTCCAGCTGCCGGGCTGAGGAGCAAACACCCCGTCATTTGGTACCCATTAGCTCACGATTTAGCGGCGAACGGCGAATTCCGGGCATTTTCCGATGAGCGCGTCAACGGCTGATCGGGATCGGGTGCGTGCGGGGAGAGCTAGGTTTTTCCACGCTAACGTCTGAGGGAGACAATAAAGCTAGGCTGGAGGATGAAGATCAGAGGGTCTCCACACCTTGTAGCCCTGCCGCCTGGCGTTGTCACGAGCGCCATCTATAGTCCGCACTCGGTACTCCAGCACGGCGCGGGCTAGCCTGGGGTAGAAGAGCGTCACAGCGGGGTAAATCCAGATGTCCTGCGGTGGAGAGAGAAAAAAAAAAAGCACCCCGTTAGCGTGTTCCCCGGCTAGCTCATGCTAAGCTAACATTACCTGGTCCCAGAAAACGTGGCCCCAGTAGTCCTGCCCGTCGCCGCCGTTGGACAGCCCCCCCGGGCTGACCCCGCCGAACGTGTCGGACGTGTCGTGAATGGACGGGAAGGCGCTGAGGAGGTAGAACATGCAGCCGACGACGGCCCTGCGGAGGTCGTCCGAGCCGGCCACCTCCACCTGGCTCTGCAGCCACAGCTCCTTCCAGGCCGTCTCGTGGGACGAGCGCAGGCCGCCGCTCTCCATCAGGCTCAGGCCGCGGTCGAAGCTGGACTCGGCGCCCTCCAGAGAGTCGGCCGCCGCCACGATGAAGCCCCAGCGGCCCTGGCTCTGGCCGGGAAGCAGCGCCAGGGCGGCGGGGACGGGGGTCCAGATGAGGTGCACGTCGGGCCGCACGCCGCCGGGGAACTCGGCGGTGGCCGTCCGTCCCTGAATGTGTCTCCAGAGAGAGAAGAAACGGGAGTCCACACCCGGACCCGACGGAGGACACGCCGCCGGCGCCGGGACTCACCTCCCTCCTCTGTAATCGGGCGCCGCCTCGAAGGCGATGTCTTTGCTGCGGGGGGCGAAGGACGTCGACAGCCCCACGGAGAGCGGCGCCTCCCAGGCCCCGCGCCGCACCAGCAGGACCTCCATCACCATCAGGTTGGCGTGGTGGCGGTGGACGTACAGGGTCTGGGTGGCGGCGACGTCCGCCGAGCCCAGGGTGTGGGTGAAAACGCCTGGAGGTCCAGGAGGGAGGGAGTGAAGGGGACGTCGCGGCCGGCGGCGGCGGCGGCGGCGGCGGCGGGAGGCTACCTTTGCGGGCGTCCAGGGCGAAGGAGTCCCGGGAAGGTTCCTCCAGCTCCGCCCTCACGGCGAGCGGGCAGGGGATGTCCGCCCGGTGGCAACGACCGCCCTCGCCGTTATACACCCCCCCCATGTGCATGATGGTGTTGAACACCTGCCACCCCAGGAGGCCGTTGGCCAGCGGAGGCAGGAAGCGGGGGTCGACGGGCAGAGCGTCGCTGGAGAACACGTAAGGGTCATCCGCCATGGCGAGGAGCGGGCGAGGGGGCGGGGCCAAACCAGGGTGTCACTGCCCTCTTCAGTAGGGAGAAAACAATCATATAATTCACCTGTGTGTGTGTGTGTGTTTGTGTGTGTGTGAAAAAAAAAACTTCACATGATCACATGACCACCCCGTGACGTCACACGCACCGAGACGTGAAAGCGTTTTGGGGTTTTTTTCCTGCACGAACTTTTTTTTTCTTCTCACAAGTTCATGAATGCGTCGATTTGGATTGACTTCATCGATGAGTGAATCGATCGATCTCACCTGCGGCCGCGGACGGTCGTCCTCACCGGGCCGGGAAGCGCCATCGGCCCCGACAACAAAGAGGGACTCCCGGAGGAAAGTTCAGGGGCCAAAAACTTTCAGACGTTTCCTCCGGGAAAAAAAAAAACACGACACAAGTCCACGCGTCCTCCTCCGAGCTCCTGCAGAACCCGCGGGTGGAACCCGCGCCAGGCCCCCCCCTCTCTGCGAACGCTGCAGCCCCCCCAGCTCGCAGAAAGCCGTTGCGCGTTTAATGGCGTCGTTACGGTGCACCGGAGGCCGTCATTACGGTAATCGTTCGTCATCTCGCGGTGACTTTTCGCGTGGACCCGCAGCAGCCGCGGCGGAAGGCTCCGAACCCCACGCAGGAAGGGGGAGGAAATACACGAATGCATTGTCAGGAGCATCACAAATTCGAGTTTTTAATCTGTTTAAACTGATCATTTATCACTCGAAAGCTTGTTTTAATGGCCTTTTCGTTCACACAAAGTTTCATTGAAACGTATTTGTGCAATTTGCATTCAAATATATTCAGCGCATTCATACTTTGTATTTTCTGAGCATTTAAAGTATAACTTGGACCAACGACGCCCCTCGAACGACCTTTTGAATTTGTTTTAGAAATTTAAAATTTAAAATAATTGTGACATTTTAACGTTGTTTGTATGAGACAGTTACTTCCTTAACTCAAAGTTGAAAAAGTGACTTATTTCGACTTACTTTCTGCTTCATTTTCTCAGAAACTTACAGGAAGGTAATGAAAGTTGAGACGCCTTTTTTATTTTTTTATTTTGCACAAACGTCACTGGAGTTTCCGCGAAACAAAACAGCAAAAGCAACACTTAAACTGAGCCCAGACGTCACTTGAGATTTATATATTGCTCAGAATCATCGTGATGGACAGTTATTTACTTTATTTTCCGACCGTCGAGTTCAACTCTCTCTGTTCACGTCAAATCCCAGCCTCGTTTGCGCTTCGTCCTTTTTGGCCGCGCCAGGCACCCGTACCGTAATCGACCTAGAAAAACGCGCAGCAGAAAAATGGTCCTGGAGCCGGGCGTGATGGGGCTTTTTCAGATGGAAGAAGACGCGTTGACCCCCCCCCTCCCAACCAAACCCCCC